>JANAVB010029620.1:10846039-10860107 GCA_029216955.1 Iris pallida
GCCTTGACACATGTGTATCACGTGATGAATGAGTTATATAGGACACGGACCTGCGTACTCGACTGGCCATCGATACGTACGGGACGTGCGACGGTTAGGAGGTAACTGCTACTAGTGTGTCGAGTTAGAAGTCGTAGCAGTTGCCAACTGGACAGGCTG
Source organism: Iris pallida (assembly GCA_029216955.1). Lineage (NCBI taxonomy): Eukaryota > Viridiplantae > Streptophyta > Magnoliopsida > Asparagales > Iridaceae > Iris > Iris pallida. The sequence goes on from JANAVB010029620.1 coordinate 10,846,199, forward strand.
TGGATACATCTTGGACAGGAGCAGTTGGGGGGGAGGGGACAGCTACTAGCATAGGGGCTACTTTTATTTTACACACATTTGGGAGATAATGTCTCGGATGAGCGCTACGTGTTACCCGGCCGATAGTGTATCGGATGAGCGCTACTTGTTGGCCACTCTTTATTACTTGCTTGCGACAGCCCCTGCGTAAAACGTTGTCCTCTAAAGTGCATCTCACATAGACGGTTAGGAGATCCTGTAGAGTTATAGCTGCATATTTTATTTTGTACATTCAGTTACTTGGCATGTTTTCTGTATCTTGTTACGTCCCTCTGAGGACCTGGTGATCTCTCCAGGATTAGACGAGCAGGACTATCCAGAGGAGTACGGCACAGCATTGGATCCATCATACATCGATGACGAGACATCTCCTGCTCATACTTAATTTTATTCGTTATTATCTGAGACCATGTATTGGACATCTTTTTATCATCTTTCTTGCTGTTTGAGGAGGTTGGACTCCATTTAGTTGAGACTATTTTTCCATAGCTGTTTGGGTAGGAATGTCTACCCGGCTATATTTTGATATCATCATTTATCTTATCTAGTGGACTTATTATATTCTCTGTGTTGAGCTGTGGATGAGATTTAGTTATATTATTGTGGCTTATCATGTACTACTATTACAGCTTATGTACCAATACGGGGATTACCATATATTGGTTTATTCTTCGTATAGTACAGCTGGCATGTCTACATACTTAGTCCTACGTATTTTGGGACTGGGGCGTCACTGGAGGGGCCACTCCATAAAAGATGTTATCTTTCTTTTTGTCAATTATCAAAATGGGGAGATTATTGGCACATTTATTTTGATAAACATTAGCAGCATCTTCGTGGTTTAGTTTTCTCCATATTTTCAGCAAACAGATACACCCTCAAGCTTTCTAATGGCTGCTACAAAGAAATTTGTTTATCCAAGCCACTCAGCAAAACCACATGGATGTCTTAAGAAGTCACCAAAAATAATACTGAAGAAACCAGCACTCACTCAAAAACTGCTCTCAAAAGAGTAAAGTTTTTAGAGTCCGTACAAGGTCTAGGACTTTCTATGTAACGCTTAAGGTTGATGACAAAACATAAGCCTCTTCTATTTTTTTCAGTAAAAAATCAATGTCTTCAGAAACGGAATACCGACGGCATACCGCCATGCACTGACGGTATATCGATTTCTTCCTGAGAAATCATTCTGTGAAGAAAATTGGCATACCGACGGTATACGGCTTTGTACCGACGGTATACCGTTTCTGAGCAATAAAATTATTCTGTAAAGAAAATCGACATACCGACGGTATACCATTGTGTACCGACGGTATACCGATTTTTTGCTCAAAAACTTTCTGTGAAGAAAGACGGCATACCGATGGTATACAATTGCATACCGCGGATATTTTGACCTCTCTATTTTTGATTTTTGAACGGACAGATGTCAGCATTAAATGCTCCAACGGCTAGATTTATTACCGTTACTATTCAGAAATGGCATGCCGACAGAATGCCGCTCCATACCGATGGTATTCCGCCAGCCTTATGTTTGGAGCATTAAATGCCTAGTTCTCTTGGTTCTCTATTTAAGGTGGTTGTGTCTTCTCTTTAAAGCCATCTATTTGAGCCTTAAATTTTCCTCAACAACCAAAGATCCTCATCATTACTACTATACCCAAAGCTTTAATTTGTCATCCAACCGAAGAGTGCTATAGTATTTTAAGAGTTGTAATTTTCGATCTTCAAAGTGTTGTAGAAGATCAAAAGCCCTCTTTCTTTTCTATTGAAGTTGGCGTGCCTTCGTAAGAAAACTCGTGTGTAAGAAGTTGGCGAGCTCTTCGGATCCAAACTCGTGTTGAAGTTGACGAGTTCTCCGGATCCAAACTCGTGTGTAACTATTTACTCAAATAGTGGATTAAAGCTGGAGAGAGGTCCGGGACTGGAGTGTCCCTTAGGAGGATACCAGGATACATCGAGCGTTTGAATCTCTATCTCTTTTATTCTTAATTAAAATAGTAGTAAATTGCTTGGTAATTATTTTATTACCCTATTCACCCCCCTCTAAGGTTCTACATCCAACATATCACTTGACTTGGATCGTACACATATTAAAGATATCCCCAAAATATATGTATTTCAGACAAGTCTCCTGATAGAGAATCCGAACAAAATTGATAGGTACAATTTCTATCCTCAAGAATTCACTTGACTTCTTCGATTCACAAACCATATATCCATCCAAAACCAATATCCAATATCGTTGCCTCATCAGTTCCTACTAATCGTTAAAACTATCTATGAACATCCATCAATATTCACGCATCAACTCGTATAATTAGCTATCACAACTCTATAATCAACCCATGCAACTCTCGCTAAGGTCGATCGCACATCTATCTCTCCCAACAAGGACGTCTGCCTAACCGTTAGGCTATATTTACTAGGCTAAAGTCAAAGTCATGAATCATCCCGTGCAACCAATATCGATACTCACCCTCCAATTCTATGGTCAAACTATAGTCGATAGTATAGGGTCTTCCTACCCAAGCTCGTATCACTCCGATTTTTAAACTTCGAGCATAGATTCTTTTTATCTGCATTCGTAACTTTTAGTCAAAGGGGTCCAAGTCATTTAGCAAAACCATCATAGGGTAAATCGTTTCACGATCATCCTCGATCACGACATGGTTCAACGACGCAAACTCTCAACTCACAATCCTCAATTCGTTCAATAGACCTATTAATCCAAATTGTATACCTCGACTACAAAATCAGAAGCCAAAAACCAAGCAATCACAAGTCGCAATGTCGATTCAAATTTTGAGTCGTAAAATCTCAATCATATATTCGTCCATTTTGACTTTTCTTAAATTCCAATCCTACTAGTCCTTAATTTTGTACATCTATATCATCGCACAATCGCAAAATCACCAACTATAAATCCCAGAGTCATATAATCTTCACATCAATGATCATCAAAAAATTTAATATTTTTGTGTTGCATAATCCGAGTAGTATCCATTCACACAAACTTCAAGTCCATCTTATCAAGTCATCCAAATTAACATTCATTTCTATCAAAATCCTAAGATACAGAATCCATCCAGGCAATAACATTCTACATGATCATCATTTTTCGAATTAGAGTAACCCCGAGTTATTTTACATCGATCTTTGATACACCTCAATACCATCGATGACATACATAACCTGACAATCTTCCTTTGCAACGAACTCTGAGTCGTGCAACTAATACTATCATCCAACTGGATATACGATCCATTCCTCGATATTCGAGATCAATTTAGTTACGTCATCAATTTATTCAAATCCAAAAATCATGTTTGTCTATCTGTTTATCTTAAGATCGTGTTATTTTATACTAACTCAAGTTATCGAGCATCATTTATCCCAAATCCTTATAGTCATTCTCATGTCTTCAAATCAACATTTCTATGCACGTTATCCTCCAATCGTGCTATCTTTCCTTAGTCCAATTTTGAATTTTTAATTTCATTCAATGTTGTGCTAAGATTTTTGTATACGATCATTGAATCCTCAACTGAGTCATTCGTTTGTTATGCCTTAACTTTTTCTCATTTCAATCTATCTACTCTTATCACTTTGTATCTCATACTTCGCGCAATTCCACTCCGATGTGCAATTTTTCTAGTTCGCCTGAATCAATCTCGCACGAGATATCAAGATCACTACTAACTCTGTAAAACTCATTCTAAGGCTTTGCACTTCCACGTTGCTTGCTGATAGACTCATTGGTACCCCGATCCTCAATTCGATCGAACATCCCTAAGGTTATCCCATACACCACTCAGGGATAAAGTTACTCGATAAATCCTTGAAACGATTATACGAATCACAACTGATCACTTTGAATCTCAGTTTGAACAATTCCTTAAAATATAAGCAAGATCCACCATATTGTACTGACGATATCAACTTTCAATATCACCTTCATCGTTATCTACCCAATATTTCATTAATCGAGTCCCAACCAAAAAAATTTCCATTTCGCACACAATTGCTAATATCGACTCAAGTCTAGGTGTATGTTGCCCAGCTCAACTCAGTCAACCGTGCCTTATGTGAAACCATCTTTGTTCAATGAAATTTTCCTTTATGTGATTTTACAAAAATATATAGGCTTATTGTATAAAACATCCCGCAGAATATTGAGAAAGAGCACATCAACAACATCGAGTACAATGGCAACATCAGAGTTAAATAATTAAAACGAATGTCCAAGGACGTAAGTCGTGCTCTAATACCACTATGTCACGTCCCGGTTCCGCAGAACCGATCATCTTCGTTAGGACGTGATGTCGCGCGAGCCTAGGTTGCGCTCGCGCAAGGCGATATCCATAATAGTCGATACAGGCTAAGCGACGGGTTCGTCGCACAGAAGTTCCAAAGTAGAAGTATTAAATAACAAAGAGAACACAAGTATTCAAACAAAATCAAGTCTTTTATTGATAATCAAAATAAGGTTACAAAGGCACGGAGCCAAGATTACTATCACTCTGGCTCACAATCTCTCTGAATACAATCACTCATCTCTCTCTCATCTCTCAATACAAAAGTTTAAGGCTTGCCACTTGCGGATGCTTCAAAAGGCGATGTCCATACATTATGTTCCGTATAGGTAAAGACTCTAATACGGTCGCACACCTCGAAACGCCAAGGAACTCCATGCCTCAGCATGTCCAAGCGAGCTTCGCCCCGAGCGTGCTGATACCTGAACCTGCACATAAAAGACTGGTAGGGTATCAGTACACAACCGTGTTGGTGAGAGAGCTCCTCGCCCACCCATACAAAATCAACATACTATTTTAGTGAGTGCAACTTTTTTGTGTTCTTTCTAATCTTGTCTTAGGATCAATTCCAATACTTAGACTCCTGGTGGCCTATTCATATTGCAACTAACATGATCGTGCTACAAAACTATTTGTGCAAACATCATAGTCGTGCCATAATATTCATGTGTGTAACAAACATCGAGATCATGCCTCGTAACACAGTGTAGCCTATTCATACTTGTTTTATGGTCTTTCCCGTTTCAACATACAAATGACTCAGATAATACTCGTAAAGTTGTGTTAATGATCAACACCTTATGCCATATCTTGTGTCGAAGTATGTGTCTCTGCTATAGCCAAATCTTAGGCTCCATAATTTATTGTGTTGCAAACCGTACATACTTTTTGACTTATTCGTATTGTACTTACACTCCTTGTGAATCAGCTGACACCGTGCATACACTTTTTGACTCAATCCTATGGCATCCACGCGGATTGCTGTAAATACGCTGACTCAATCTATATGAAAGGTCACTAGCAAGACAAACTATCGGTGGACTATAACATGGCAAAGACGAGGTCAATCGACGCAGGTAGCGAGCCCCGTCGAAAGCCTCGAATCGTCGGTATGGTAACATATAATACAGTATCGCATTTTTTCCTAGACCGGATCGGTCTTGTGGCCCCAGGTTGTCGTCCAAGGAACCGTTATCCTTGTGCATAAGTTATCCAATGACCATGTAGGACTCAACTCAACTTACCGTCCTACACAGTCATTTTTTTCAGTATTACCATTTTTCTGTACTAAGTTAAAGACTCCCAAATGAGGGATCACCTCAGCGACAAACAGTCGCGTGAACTTTTGATGTTACCATTTGAAACCCAGAAACGACTATTGCATAGCCTTCCTGCTAAACTTGAACAAAATGTGTTCCAAAAGTGTCGTAGATCATGTCATACTTTATATGACAAACTGTGATACCGTGAAAACGTGGCAATAAAGCCGTTAGAATGTGCCTGGTATGACAAGCATTGAGACCGTGGGAACATGCATGTATGATTAGCATTGAGATCGTGGGAACGTGCCTGCTATGACGTCAACTCGATAGCCCGTGGCTTTACTTTGCTTAACTCCATATGTGCGGTTGAAAGACCGAGTGCCACTTTCAAAACTATCGTGGATTGATATCTAGGCAACAAGCTAGCACTTTCAAGTTCTATACACATTTGACACAATAGGATTATTTCCTTAGCTATGTGGATTCATCTCTTTTATTATCAAGCCTATTTAGTAGTAGTAAAAACTTCCATTTATTAGTGTGAAGGTCAAGCTGAGGCAAGTTCATCGAAGCCACCCACCTGAGCGAGGAGTTGTCTCGACCGACGGGACGTCGAGCAAGCCGTTGCATGGCTAAGTCCAATCACTGTTGCATTTTCTCCGGTTGAACTGAGCAGGACAGAGCACTACATTAAGTGGGAGTTTATTTAGCCTTCTTTTGTCAATTTTTTTAACCCCCCTGATTCGGGAGGTTAACGAGGGGGAACGAAGGTCTTTATTTAAAAAGACATAAATTTTTTTTATTTGTCCTATAAAAATATCATGACATTCTTTTTCTTTTTTTCATTGTTCTCTCCATAGCTTCCAAGCTAGGTGAGTTTGTCTTTTCATACTTCTTTAGGTTCATAAAAAAGATGGAATGTAATATGAAAATTTTGTCTTCCTCATACGAAAATTTTTCTCATACGAAAATTTTTGTAGGACAAATAATTTTTTGCAAATTTTTGTTTCGTCTTCCAGAAGGGAGAGCCATTAGTTTTGTATTCCTCATACGGTCTATTTGTGTACTTAAGAAACGGTTTAAGATCCTTGGAAGTGGGCAGGAAGCAACTTACACTGTCAAGACCCAGAACAAAATCATAGTAGCCTGCTGCATATTGTATAATTAATTAATGGGTGTAGATCCAGATTTGTGAGATTTTGGTGGTTGGATTGTTATTTTTTGGACATATATTTTCTTTATTGTTTTGAATTTACATGGTTGTGATAATATGAACTTTCTTACTTTTAAACACGAGAAGCCTATAATTTATGTTACTTAATTTATCGTGTTTGAATTCTAGTTACTTAATTTATTGTGTTTTAATTTATTGTGTTTTAATTCTTTTTTTTTGTGGAGATATTTTGACAAGTTTTAATTAAAAAAATCAATCAAATCAATCGAATTTTATGTCATACGTAATAAGGGTATTTTGGTAACTATTGTATTTTTATTAATTTTTCTTCCACTCAAAATCTCTAATCCAAGCAAGGGTTATTAAACTCATCCCACTTAACTCTCCTCAATCCAAATAAGGTTATATATATTGACTCTACCCCCCTCAATAACTGCTTTTTTCCCCTAAATCCAAGCATACCCTAAAGTTGTGCGGGTTGAAAAATTTTACCGGGCAATGTTCTAGTATGAGTTGGTCCTAAAAAATCCTAGTAAAGAGTTTAATGTTGTGTTTGGTTTGGTGGTTAACTAGACACAGGAAAAAAAATAACAAACAAAAACAAAGAGAGAGCTTTCCTACAGAAATAGGCTTTCATTCACAATGACATAGCTTTTTATTTCTTTCTTAGTAATCAACTACAAATCCTAAAAGTGACTTAGTGACCAAACTCTAGATCGAACAAGAATCAAGGTGAATATTGTCTAGGACAGGACGATTCGATGAAGGTTTTTATTTATAGGAATTCATTTTCATTTCTTTTTCATGGAATATAAATTCAGCATTCTCATACCCATATCCATGTTTGGCTAGGTTGGGAATCCATTCACATGTCTTTAGACAGGAATAGGAAACTTAATTTGTTCAATTTTTCATAAACATTCATTTGTTTAGTTTTCCATAAATACTATTTCATTAGATACGCAACCTCGGAGAAAGAAGGAAGATCCATGTCACACTATGAATGAACCGCCACTAACCGGAAAAGGAGAGTATGACTGCCAGCCACACTATAACCTGTCTCCAAGAAAGGGAGAGAAGAAGCGCGTGATTCCCTGACCAAGACCAAGGCGGTGGAAGCTCAGCCTAGAAAAAGACACAAAGGAGATAGAATGCCTTTCTTCTCTTAGGATCTTTCTTGAAAGAGGTGGTATTATATTAGTTATGAAAAAAGAAGAAGTAATGCTTCTATTTTTGGGATAGAAGTTGAAATGAAAGTAGAAGAAGGGTATTATCGTCCAAATAAATAACATTCTTAGGAAAGCAAAAATTTCAAGAGGAGACGGCAAAACTATTTCTAAGGAGAGGTTTGGATTTTAATTTCCTACAACAATGAGAATACGAAGCTTCTCGTACTTTCTCCCCACCACCCCCCCCCCCCCCCCCCCCCCCCCAAATTTACAAAAAAAAATTGGTAATGAATTCAAAACTAATTCTCAAGTTTTCAAAACTTGAACCAAACGTCCTCTTATATATTGCATTGGAATGCATTCGGTAACTAGGATACAAGCGTCTATAATTTAAGGACTGTTTCGTATGACTTTCATTGTGGCTTTTCTTAAGTAGTGCGAATTGACTTCTATAGAAGCTCGAAGCAAGGCTTCTGCATATGTAGGATTTGCAGAGAATTAAGATATACACAGTCTTACCTATAAAGTGGATGTTTTTCGCAAACCAAATCCATTGTCAGGCGAAGTCGTCCAAAAAAAAAGGATAAGGGTGTCGGGAGACTCATGCTATGTATATATATATATATATATTATAATATATAATATATAGAGGATGAGGGAGGTGAGGTGCCACCCTATGGAGGGTGTCTACTTGTCACCTCCCACATGCTTCATCATGCACCCTGTGCTTGATGATAGCATGGGGGGGTGACAAGTAGACACCCTCCCATGAGGTGACACCCTACCTCCCTTTTTCTCTCTCTCTAGAGGATGAGGGAGGTGAGGTGCCACCCTATGGAGGGTGTCTACTTGTCACCTCCCAATGCTATCATCATGCACCCATGTGCTTGATGATAGCATGGGGGGGTGACAAGTAGACACCCTCCCATGAGGTGACACCCTACCTCCCTTTTTTCTCTCTCTATAGAGGATGAGGGAGGTGAGGTGCCACCCTATGGAGGGTGTCTACTTGTCACCTCCCACATGCTATCATCATGCACCCATGTGCTTGATGATAGCATGGGGGGTGACAGTAGACACCCTCCCATGAGGTGCACCCTTAGAAAAAAGCAAACAACAACCTCCACAAATTTTGTAATACTTAGAAAAAGCAAACAACAACCTCCACAAATTTTCTTTTATATAATTACATAACTATCGATATTAAATGTAATGAACAATTTTAATTAGTAAATATAGATGAGGGCATTTTAGTAGGAACTTATACGGTGAAGTCTCCTATTTCATTATATAGTAGTATAGATATGAAAAAGGTTAAGAATCTTAACTGCATGTAATCTTACCATCTCAACTATTATAAAGAGGCTTGAGCCATTTAATCTATATGTATCCTCAAATAATTAAAAAATAAAAATATACTACACATATCTTTACTATTATATAACGGCTATAAAACGATCAATAAATAACTGATAACTTAACTACACACACACACACACATTATAATATGGCTTGAAAAATGTTAAAATGAACCGTCCAAATTGTTTGTATCATACACTAAGTAATAAATTTTTTTTATTTTTATTAGTAACTACCTTGTACGATGATACGTATAATAATTCGAATTCTTAGAACTAAAACTTAAATCCTTAGAACTATCTAAGCATATATCCAAAATCCTTTAATATATATATAACAAATTTAATAAAATATATTCAATATTTAAAATCTATTTTAAAACTACATTGTATTATTTAAATCTAAATCCAAAGTTTTACAAATATAAATTTTATTAAAATATATTCAACATCTAAACTATATTTAAGCTAACTACACGTTATTATCTAAACATATATCCAAGTCTGAAGAAGAAAAAAAACAATTTTAATTAAATATATTCAATATGTAAACACATATTTAAAATAACTACAATATTATCTAAACATATATATGAAGTACTAATCTATTTTATTTTTAACCAATCTTTTATGCACATGCAGTTACTAGTATCTATAACAATCCTAATTTAAATATAATATGTATATAACAAATCTCATTTTTAAATATTTTAACCAATAGCTTAAAAATATCCAACTGCTTACGTATATCTATAACAAATTCTAATTTAAATAAACATATATATATAATAAATCTTAATTTAAATATATTTAATTATATCTATAGTACAACTCAAAAAAAATATTTAAATTATTCTGTAACACAACTCAAAGGGTTGAAAGCAGAACTCAAAAAATATTAAATTATTTCTATAAAACAACTCAAAAGTTGAAGCAAAACATGCAACCAGAGTGGAGTCGAACCCACGACCGTCTGATCCGACGTCAGACGCGCTAATCAACTGCGCTATGCGGTCAGTGGCGAGACTTATACGTTTATATCCTAACAGGTTAAAGATTGTTTACAAATACTACGTTGATATTTCCATTGATGGGCCATCAAGCAATTGCTTGCTTAATTGAATATGAAAGTTTGTTGTAGTACTCGGCTGCATGACCCTAATCCTAATCGGCTCCCCTTCTCCATTTCTGTGGTAGTTGGGCCATGACAGACTTTTAGGCCTAGTTTGGTTAGCTGAATCATGAGATTACAAAAGAAAAAATATTATTTTCTTGTATTTGGAAGGCAAAAGAATTGAGGAGAAAAAAAAGTGATTCTCAATAATAAAAAAATAGAAAAAGAAAAGTGGTTCAATCCATCCAAGCAAAGATTCACTTTCTCACATTTAAGTATTCACTTTCCATTCCAATATTCTTAGCATTTTCAAAACACCAAAAAATAAATCGATAGAAATTGTAATTTTTTAAAGAAAAGAAAATATCAAGGAATTGATTTTTTTTTCCTTTCCATTCCGCTCTTGTACACTAGAGCCATCCACTCGCCGGAGAGGACCTCTTAAACATTGAAGATAAGCCATATTTACGTAACATAAACATAAAAAATTGTCGATTTCATATATTGACGATACAAGTTTTCATTTATTTTTTTTAAAAAAAAATTATGCATGTATATAAGTAAAAATTAATAAGAGAATTTCGACTTAACTTCTCATATATGATAAAAAAAATGTACTAATTGAACGACTACAAGTCTTAAAAAAGTTCAAATTTACAAAATATCCATAAACTCGTTGCAGACGAACGCTTAGCGACAAGATGAAACATGCTGATCAAATGTTCATATACATACTAGCATTATTATTTTTTAATGCGAAAACATTGTGATTTGAACCTCTTTTATTTTTCCAAAACTTGTATTTTACCTCGTTATTAAGATTTTGTTCGACAATATATTGAATTATTTCTTCCAACCTAGTTTTTTTTCCTTGGTAGGGACTAGATGTTTTTGACTGTAAAAGCTATTTTTATAAAATAAATTCAAATATTACTGTATAAGTATGTCTCCATATTTCTGATCAAATTATTCGTTCAAATTTTTATTTTTGAATATAACACATCTTAGTCCCCGATTTCACAAAGGCAAACAAAAGTTACATAACAAAATAGAAATATATACTTATTAAAATAAAATGGAGATGCAAAGATCAAAATCCATACCTCTCACATGCAAAGCAGCATTCTACCATTTGAGCTACATTCACACTTTATCGCGTGTATATTCATTATCCATGTGTAACAAAGTACTCTAAAAACTTAGACCCTTTATATTAACACCATTCAGGTCGGGCCTGCAAAAAAGCATAAATTATCCATTCTTACATGGTTTAGACGGATAATTTGTTTTTAGAAGCACGTCTAAATCCACAAAGAAAATACAAGCTTACTATGGGACTGTTTGGGATAGATGTAACTATTTAAAAGTATGAAAGTAGTACTTACAGCAAGATGAGTTGCAAGCACTCGCAGCAAGTGGCACTTTTCAAAATGTGTTTGGGTAGAGTACTTTTGCCTGCTTCAAGTGGAAGAAAAATTGGTTTGCTGGATGGTTGTTGTAAGTGGAAAAAAGAAAAGTAGTCGTTCGGTTGTTTGGATTGTTGAAAGTTGAAGTTTTTTGGAGATGGTGAACCTAGGTAGGATTACCCCCAACTTTTTTTTTTGTGTATAGATTAAAAATTAAAATTAACATAAAATAATTATTTTTTAAGCCTAAAAATTATTACATACAAATAATTATTACATATAAAAATTGGATATTTACATACAAATAATTATTACATACAAAATTATGTGTTAAATTCAAAGGTTAATAATTTTTAATAAATATTCTCCCACTGTCTGGCTCTCCCACCACCGCGTGCCGTCGTGTTCACCAACCACCACCCCTCCACCGTCGTGTTCATCACCACAACCTCCCTCCCTTCTCGCTCCACCTCCTATCGTCCTCGCCTCCTCCTCCCGCTCCTCGCCAGTCACAGACGGTGGAGGTGGTGCTGTTCGAGGCGACCCAACCCACCCCGATGACACCGTTTGCTCGAGACGTTGCTCGGCCAGTGGCACTGTTCGAGGTGACCGTTGTTCGGCCAGTGGCGCTATTCGAGGTGACCATCCTTGGAAGAGTTTCTCACGGGAAGAGAGGATGGGAAACAGTGAAAACAGTCACCTTCCGTGGAGTTATCCCCTTTTGTGATGTAGGCAAAAACCAACATTTGAAGGAGACAAGAGACTGCGGTGTGGAGTTCTTTACCTGCTGCATAAAGTGCCAGCCAACCAAACGGTAGAGATGTGGAAGTCACAGGACCAGTTGCAGCATAAAGTGTCAAAATATCCACTTGCTGCACACACACACACCCACGCCCCCCCCCCCCCCCCCCCCCCCCCCCCCAACCCCCAACCCAAACAGCCCCTATGTGCAAGATCAAGTATAGATCAATCACACGATATGTGACGACTATGGCCATGTCAACAAGTCTCAATTTTTATTTATCTAAATGTTGCAATTAAAATATACTTCGTCTTTATTCCAAAAGCCGAGGTCGTACAACTTCTCAAGAAAGTAGAAAAGAGATGAAAGAAAAAAACTTACAATGTCTCCTCACACATAGCACATGGTTGTCATTGTCTTACGGTGACAATCTAGACCTAACGGAATATACAACCTATAAGAGCTAGTATGGCCCATCCCATTTTTCTAGATCTAGATTTAGAATGTAGGAGCTCTTTTGTAGAATAATAAATCTCATCCCTAGTCCCAATTTCTACAATTTCGGTCCCAACCCTCCATGGGTTGCTAAGGGTTGGGCCTCCCAATTTTAGATTCTAGATGTGAAACTCGTTTGTAGAATAGTAAGTTCCAATTGGAGCCCAACTTTCTAGATTATAAACTTTATATTATTTTTTTTCCTACATTAATTTTTGACCACACAATTTTGGACCGGGACTTACTTATTTTCCCTACTATTCTCATACAAATTCAACCCATCACATTACCTTTTTTCTGAAATTTTGGGGCCCCAATTGCATTGGAGAGTCCCAACTTTAATAATGCTCTAATAGAACATTTCTGCAATTACGCCTCCTGAAAAAATAATCAAGTAATATTATTACCTTTTTATATATTTGGATGAAGAATAATATTGTAATAAGTATATTTTCTCCATCTAAATGTTTAAAACTTTCAATTATTGCACCCACGTTACATGTGGCAACATCACAAATTCACAAACCACAATGATATATATAATATATATATATAATATATATATATATAATATATATCTATATAATATATATATATATAATAATATATATATATAGGGAGGTGAGGTGCCACCCTATGGAGGGTGTCTACTTGTCACCCATCACATGCTATCATGCACCCATGTGCTTGATGATAGCATGGGGGTGACAGTAGATACCCTCCCATGAGGTGCCACCCTACCTCCCTTATTCTCTCTCTCTCTCTCTCTCTATAATATAAAGATATTAAAAAAAAAAATTTGAATCATGGGTACTGTGGCGAACTATATAGCAA
>JANAVB010029620.1:10860120-11070120 GCA_029216955.1 Iris pallida
TCTTTTTCTTTTTTTCATTGTTCTCTCCATAGCTTCCAAGCTAGGTGAGTTTGTCTTTTCTCATACTTTTTAGTTCATAAAAAAGATGGAATGTAATATGAAAATTTTGTCTTCCTCATACGAAAATTTTTCTCATACGAAAATTTTTGTAGGACAAATAATTTTTTGCAAATTTTTGTTTCGTCTTCCAGAAGGGAGCCATTAGTTTGTATTCCTCATATACGGTCTATTGTGTACTTAAGAAACGGTTTAAGATCCTTGAAGTGGGCAGGAAGCAACTTACACTGTCAAGACCCAGAACAAAATCATAGTAGCCTGCTGCATATTGTATAATTAATTAATGGGTGTAGATCCAGATTTGATGAGATTTTGGTGGTTGGATTGTTTTATTTTTTGGACATATATTTTCTTTATTGTTTTTGAATTACATGGTTGTGATAATATGAACTTTCTACTTTTAAACACGAGAAGCCTATAATTTTTGTTACTTAATTTATCGTGTTTGATTCTAGTTACTTAATTTATTGTGTTTTAATTTATTGTGTTTTAATTCTTTTTTTTTTTGGAGATATTTTGACAAGTTTTAATTAAAAAAATCAAATTCAAACATCGATTTTAATGTCATACGTAATAAGGGTATTTTGGTAACTATTGTATTTTTATTAATTTTTCTTCCACTCAAAATCTCAATCCAAGCAAGGGTTATTAAACTCATCCCACTTACTCTTCCTCCAATCCAAATAAGGTTATATATTGACTCTACTCCCCCCTCATATAACTGCTTTTTTCCCCTCAATCCAAGCATACCCTAAAGTTGTGCGGGTTGAAAAATTTTACCGGGCAATGTTCTAGTATGAGTTGGTCCTAAAAAAATCCTAGTAAAGAGTTTAATGTTGTGTTTGGTTTGGTGGTTAACTAGACACAGGAAAAAAATAAAAACAAAAAACAAAGAGAGCTTTCCTACAGAAATAGGCTTTCATTCACAATGACATAGCTTTTTATTTCTTCTTAGTAATCAACTACAAATCCTAAAAGTGACTTAGTGACCAAACTCTAGATCGAACAAGAATCAAGGTGAATATTGTCTAGGACAGCGATTCGATGAAGGTTTTTTATTATAGGAATCATTTTCATTTCTTTTCATGGAATATAAATTCAGCATTCTCATACCCATATCCATGTTTGGCTAGGTTGGGAATCCATTCACAGTCTTTAGACAGGAATAGGAAACTTAATTTGTTCAATTTTTCATAAACATTCATTTGTTTAGTTTCCATAAATACTATTTCATTAGATACGCAACCTCGGAGAAAGAAGGAAGATCCATGTCACCTATGAATGAACCGCCACTAACCGGAAAAGGAGAGTATGACTGCCAGCCACACTATAACCTGTCTCCAAGAAATGGAGAGAAGAAGCGCTGATTCCCTGACCAAGACCAAGGCGGTGGAAGCTCAGCCTAGAAAAGACACAAAGGAGATAGAATGCCTTTCTTCTCTTAGGATCTTTCTTGAAAGAGGTGGTATTATATTAGTTATGAAAAAAGAAGAAGTAATGCTTCTATATTTTGGGATAGAAGTTGAAATGAAGTAGAAGAAGGGTATTATCGTCCAAATAAATAACATTCTTAGGAAAGCAAACTACTTTCAAGAGGAGACGGCAAAACTATTTCTAAGGAGAGGTTTGGATTTTAATTTCCTACAACAATGAGAATACGAAGCTTCTCGTACTTTTCTCCCCACACCACCCCCCACCCCCCCCCCCCCCCCCCCCCCCCAAATTTACAAAAAAAAAATTGGTAATGAATTCAAAACTAATTCTCAAGTTTTCAAAACTTGAACCAAACGTCCTCTTATATATTGCATTGGAATGCATTGGGTAACTAGGATACACATCATTTTAAGGACTGTTTCGTATGACTTTCATTGTGGCTTTTCTTAAGTAGTGCGAATTGACTTCTATAGAAGCTCGAAGCAAGGCTTCTGCATATGTAGGATTTGCAGAGAATTAAGATATACACAGTCTTACCTATAAAGTGGATGTTTTCGCAAACCAAATCCATTGTCAGGCGAAGTCGTCCAAAAAAAAAGGATAAGGGTATCGGAGAGACTCATGTATATATATATATATATATTTTATATATATATATATTATATATATATATATATATATATATAGAGGATGAGGAGGTGAGGTGCCACCCTATGGAGGGTGTCTACTTGTCACCTCCCACATGCTATCATCATGCACCCATGTGCTTGATGATAGCATGGGGGGGTGACAAGTAGACACCCTCCCATGAGGTGACACCCTACCTCCCTTTTTCTCTCTCTATAGAGGATGAGGGAGGTGAGGTGCCACCCTATGGAGGGTGTCTACTTGTCACCTCCCACATGCTATCATCATGCACCCATGTGCTTGATGATAGCATGGGGGGTGACAAGTAGACACCCTCCCATGAGGTGACACCCTACCTCCCTTTTTCTCTCTCTCTAGAGGATGAGGGAGGTGAGGTGCCACCCTATGGAGGGTGTCTACTTGTCACCTCCCACATGCTATCATCATGCACCCATGTGCTTGATGATAGCATGGGGGGTGACAAGTAGACACCCTCCCATGAGGTGACACCCTTAGAAAAAAGCAAACACAACCTCCACAAATTTTGTAATACTTAGAAAAAGCAAACACAACCTCCACAAATTTTCTTTTATATAATTACATAACTATCGATATTAAATGTAATGAACAATTTTAATTAGTAAATATAGATGAGGGCATTTTAGTAGGAACTTATACGGTGAAGTCTCCTATTTCATTATATAGTAGTATAGATATGAAAAAGGTTAAGAATCTTAAATGCATGTAATCTTACCATCTCAACTATTATAAAGAGGCTTGAGCCATTTAATCTATATGTATCCTCAAATAATTAAAAAATAAAAATATACTACACATATCTTTACTATTATATACGGCTATAAAACGATCAATAAATAACTGAAACTTAACTACAACACCACACACACATTATAATATGGCTTGAAAATGTTAAAATGAACCGTCCAAATTGTTTGTATTCATACACTAAGTAATAAATTTTTTTATTTTTATTGAAACTACCTTACGATGATACGTATAAATAATTCGAATTCTTAGAACTAAAACTTAAATCCTTAGAACTATCTAGCATATATCCAAAATCCTATTATATATATATATAACAAAATTTAAATAAAATTATTTCAATATTTAAAATCTATTTTAAAACTACATTGTATTATTTAAAATCTAAATCCAAAGTTTATCAAATATAAATTTTATTAAAAATATATTCAACATCTAAACTATATTTAAGCTAACTACACGTTTTATCTAAACATATATCCAACGTTCTGAAAGAAAACAATTTTAATTAAAATATATCAATATGTAAACCATATTTAAATAACTACATAATATTATCTAAACATATATATGAAGTACTAATCTATTTTATTTTTAACCAAGCTTTTATGCACAGTGTACTAGTATCTATAACAAATCCTAATTTCAAATATAATATGTATATAACAAATCTCATTTTTAAATATTTTAACCAAGCTTAAAAATTATCCAACTGCTTACGTATATCTATAACAATTCTAATTTAAATAAACATATATATATAATAAATCTTAATTTAAATATATTTAATTATATCTATAGTACAACTCAAAAAAAAATATTTAAATTATTTCTGTAACACAACTCAAAGGTTGAAAGCAGAACTCAAAAAAATATTAAATTATTTCTATAAAACAACTCAAAAGTTGAAGCAAAACATGCAACCAGAGTGGGAGTCGAACCCACGACCGTCTGATCCGACGTCAGACGCGCTAATCAACTGCGCTATGCGGTCAGTGCGAGACTTATACGTTTATATCCAAACAGGTTAAAGATTGTTTCAAACTACGTTGATATTTCCATTGATGGGCCATCAAGCAATTGCTTGCTTAATTGAATATGAAAGTTTGTTTAGTACTCCGGCTGCATGACCCAATCCTAATCGGCTCCCCTTCTCCATTTCTGTGGTAGTTGGGCCATGACAGACTTTTAGGCCTAGTTTTGGTTAGCTGAATCATGAGTTACAAAAGAAAAAATATTATTTTCTTGTATTTGGAAGGCAAAAGAATTGAGGAGAAAAAAAAGTGATTCTCAATAATAAAAAAATAGAAAAGAAAAGTGGTTCAATCCATCCAAGCAAAGATTCACTTTCTCACATTTAAGTATTCACTTTCCATTCCAATATTCTAGCATTTTCAAACACCAAAAAAAAAAGCGATAGAAATTGTAATTTTTTAAAGAAAGAAAATATCAAGGAATTGATTTTTTTTTCTTTCCATTCGCCTTGTACACTAGAGCCATCCACTCGCCGGAGAGGACCTCTTAAACATTGAAGATAAGCCATATTTTACGTAACATAAACATAAAAAAAATTGTCGATTTCATATATTGACGATACAAGTTTCATTTATTATTTTTTAAAAAAAAATTATGCATATATAAGTAAAATTAATAAGAATTTCGATTAACTCTTCTATATGATAAAAAAATGTACTAATGAACGACTACAAGTCTTAAAAAAAGTTCAAATTTACAAAATATCCATAAACTCGTTGGCAGACGAAACGATTAGCGACAAGATGAAACATGCTGATCAAATGTTCAATATACATACTAGCATTATTATTTTTTATGCGAAAACATTGTGATTTGAACCCTCTTTTATTTTTCCAAAACTTGTATTTTACTCGTTAATTAAGATTTTGTTCGACAATATATTGAATTATTTCTTCCAACCTAGTTTTTTTTTCCTTGGTAGGGACTAGATGTTTTTGACTGTAAAAGCTATTTTTATAAAATAAATTCAAATATTACTGTATAAGTATGTCTCCATATTTCTGATCAAATTATTCGTTCAAATTTTATTTTTGAATATAACACATCTTAGTCCCCGATTTCACAAAGGCAAACAAAAAGTTACATAACAAAATAGAAATATATACTTATTAAAATAAAATGGAGATGCAAAGGATCAAAATCCATACCTCTCACATGCAAAGCAAGCATTCTACCATTTGAGCTACATTCACACTTTATCGCGTGTATATTCATTATAACAATGTGTAACAAAGTACTCTAAAAACTTAGACCCTTTATATTAACACCATTCAGGTCGGGCCTGCAAAAAAGCATAAATTATCCATTCTTACATGGTTTAGACGGATAATTTGTTTTTAGAAGCACGTCTATAATCAACAAAGAAAATACAAGCTTACTATGGGACTGTTTGGATAGATGTAACTATTTAAAAGTATGAAAGTAGTACTTACAGCAAGATGAGTTGCAAGGCACTCGCAGCAAGTGGCACTTTTCAAAATGTGTTTGGGTAGAGTACTTTTGCCTGCTTCAAGTGGAAGAAAAATTGGTTTGCTGGATGGTTGTTGTAAGTGGAAAAAAAAGTAGTTCGGTTGTTTGGATTGTTGAAAGTGAAAGTTTTTTGGAGATGTGGTGAACCTAGGTAGGATTACCCCCAACTTTTTTTTTGTGTATAGATTAAAAATTAAAATTAACATACAAATAATTATTTTTTAAGCCTAAAAATTATTACATACAAATAATTATTAACATATAAAATTGGATATTTACATACAAATAATTATTACATACAAATAATTATGTGTTAAATTCAAAGGTTAATAAATTTTTAATAAAATATTCTCCCACTGTCTGGCTCTCCCACCACCGCTGCCGTCGTGTTCACCACCACCACCACCACCTCCACCGTCGTGTTCATCACCACAACCTCCCTCCCTTCTCGCTCCACCTCCTATCGTCCTCGTCCTCCTCCTCCCGCTCCTCGCCATCACCAGACGGTGGAGGTGGTGCTGTTCGAGGCGACCCAACCCACCCCGATGACCGTTGCTCGAGACGTTGCTCGGCCAGTGGCACTGTTCGAGGTGACCGTTGTTCGGCCAGTGGCGCTATTCGAGGTGACCACATCCTTGGAAGAGTTTCTCACGGAGAAGAGAGGGAGAAACAGTGAAAAACAGTCACCTTCCGTGGAGTTACTCCACTTTTGTGATGTAGGCAAAAACCAACATTTTGAAGGAGACAAGAGACTGCGGTGTGGCAGAGATTCTTTACCTGCTGCATAAAGGTGCAGCCAACCAAACGGTAGAGATGTGGAAGTCAAGGACCAGTTGCAGCATAAAGTGTCAAAATATTCCACTTGCTGCACACACACACACCCACGCCCCCCCCCCCCCCCCCCCCCCCCCCAACCCAAACAGCCCCTATGTGCAAGATCAAGTATAGATCAATCACACGATATGTGACGACTATGGCCATGTCAACAAGTCTCAATTTTTATTTATCTAAATGTTGCAATTAAAATATACTTCGTCTTTTATTCCAAAAGCCGAGGTCGTACAACTTCTCAAGAAAGTAGAAAAGAGATGAAAGAAAAAAACTTACAATGTCTCTCACACATAGCAATGGTTGTCCATTGTCTTACGGTGACAATCTAGACCTAACGGAATATACAACTCTATAAGAGCATCATTAGTAAGGCCCATCCCATTTTCTAGATTCTAGATTTAGAATGTAGGAGCTCATTTTGTAGAATAATAAATCTCATCCCTAGTCCCAATTTCTACAATTTCGGTCCCAACCCATCCATGGGTGCTAAGGGTTGGGCCTCCCAATTTCTAGATTCTAGATTGTAGAAACTCGTTTTGTAGAATAGTAAGTTCCAATTTGGAGCCCAACTTTCTAGATTATAAACTTTATATTATTTTTTTTCCTACATTAATTTTTGACCACACAATTTTTGGGACCGGAGCTTACTTTATCATTTCCTACTATTCTCATACAAATTCAACCCATTCTACATTTACCTTTTTTCTGAAATTTTGGGCCCCAAATTGCATTGGAGAGTCCCAACTTCTAATAATGCTCTAATAGAACATTTCTGCAATTACGCCTCCTGAAAAAATAATCAAGTAATATTATTACCTTTTATATATTTTGGATGAAGAATAATATTGTAATTAAGTAATATTTTCTCCATCTAAATGTTTAAAACTTTCAATTATTGCACCCACGTTACATGTGGGCAACATCACAAATTCACAAACCACAATGATATATATATATATATATATATATATATATATATATATATATATATATATATATATATATATATATATATATATATATATATATAGGGAGGTGAGGTGCCACCCTATGGAGGGTGTCTACTTGTCACCCTCCACATGCTATCATCATGCACCCATGTGCTTGATGATAGCATGGGGGTGACAAGTAGATACCCTCCCATGAGGTGCCACCCTACCTCCCTTATTCTCTCTCTCTCTCTCTCTCTATATATATATATATATATATATAAAAAAAAATTTGAATCAATGGGTACTTGTGGCGAACTATATAGCAAATGACCTCTAGCCTAGTGGTTAAGAGAGATGCATGCGGCCCAAGTGGTCGGGAGTTCGAGCCTCAGTGGAGGCGAGTTCGCCTCGCCTGGACTGAACGGTTTCCTCTCCGGTGTTCTTCCTTCTCCTGTAGTGACCCGCTCCGCACAAGCTAAATGCCGATTCAAACGGCGCAAGTGCAACAACTCGAATCCCGTCTTGCTCGGTGAAACGACTCGATCGAGGCAAAGACAATGGACTTGGCTATTCGGAAGAGTCCCGACTTAGACTTTCAAAGGCACGCTCGGAGTCTCGCTCGGTCGATGCGATCATCACTAAGGTGGGTGACTCCGATGAACCTGTCTTTGCTAAGCCTAGACACATAATAATACAGACAGTATTGCTAGATCGCTAGGCGTTAATGTCACCTCTGTTTTCCGTATACGTATTTCCAGTATACGTGTACGGGATCCTGTCCAGTATTTTTATTGTCTTGTCTTGCTAGTTAATCTTGGTTTAATCTTGCTTTGGTTCAATATTGGCATGGCTTGGTTTTGGTTTGGCTTGGTTGGGTTGGTTTAACATGTTAACCCCCCTACCTACTACCATCCCTATTTATAAACCCCACCTACTTTTTCTCTCTTCATTACTCTTCATTTATTTCTTCTTCTTCCTCCATTAACATCTCCACCTACCAAGAGAGGCTTAGGCAAGTGCAACTTGTTTCATGGAGGAACTCCATTTTTATTGTTCCATTGTCTTTCTTACGAGATTCTAAGACACTTTAGTACTTAGCATTTTCAATTTCCATGGTTTATTTCTTGTAGATCTAAGCTTGTTGCATTTTCAGATTTTTTGAGTTTTGATCTATCAAACCTTATTATTTTCAAGTTTTGGTTGTTCCATGTTGTGGAGGAGTTCATTCTACCCCATTTTGACCTATAGAAGTCCATATTTGGGCTTGGATTGAAGGCTGGGAAGTCTGGGAACCCCCAACTTCCCAGGTTATTCTTCTCGTAAAAATTGGAGAAAGGGAACAGTGCTTGCCGCATGGCCCCTGTTCCCCCTAGCCGCATGGCTTTGGTTGACTTAGCCGCATGGCCCTGTTTCCCCTTGCCGCATGGCCCCCTGTTCCCCCTAGCCGCATGGCTTTGGTTGACTTAGCCGCATGGCCCTGTTTCCCCTTGCCGCATGGCCCCCTGTTTTCCATAGCCGCATGGCTTTGGTTGACTTAGCCGCATGGCCCCCTGTTCCCCCTAGCCGCATGGCTTTGGTTGACGTATGCATGGCCCCCTGTTCTCCCTAGCCGCATGCTGCATGGCCGTTTGGCCCTTGCCGCATGGCGATCCTTGGTCGCCTAGGCCATGGCCCTTGGCTCCCGAGCCGCATGGCTCTTCCCACAGCCTTTGCACCCTTTTTTTTTGCTATTTTTGGTTGTTACACTTATGCTTATGTCTCATGACCCTCTGTGTAACTTGGGTCCTTGGTGGAAATGCTTGTACCATGTTAATTCTGAACATGTTCCATAAACACGATCGGTTAATGTGACTCACTTGACAGTGGCCCGTCGTAGCGCACTTACGACAAGAATGATTGATTAGTAGCATGACATGATAATGGCCTGTTAAGATGCACTCTTGATAAGTAACTTGACATGATAACTCTTAAATAGTGATCCGTCGTGGTGCACTCTTGACAAGCAACCTTGACATGATAATCCTTGAATGGTGGTCCGTTATGACGCACTCTTGACATGATAAGTAATCTTGACAGTGGCCCGTCGTGACGCACTATTGACAAGTAATCTTGATAAGTAAGTCTAACATGTAATCTTGATTGTTGTTGCGACGGCTATCTCGACTTGCTAGTAAATTCTCGTCATGACACCGTGGGTGATTGTATTGATTGTGCTTGTATAAGCTACTAGTCTTGTCTCGCATCATGTCTAGGACTTGTATCCCTAGTTTCCACGGTCAGGGATTCATACTGAATCTGACTAGGTTAATGAATAGATTGATCAAGTAGTTCGTATAGAGAGATATTTTGGCTACAAACAATCCCGTTATCTGGGCGTCTTCCTGATGGACTTGTAGCCTGCCGACAAATAGGACACATTTCCAGCTCACTGTTATGTGGGGCACTACATGAAACGATTACTATACACACTGTCATGTGTTGCATCCAAGTCACCTAACAAGTCAAGACAACTCTTAATATGAACCTTGCGCCTGGATAACCTGGATGGTCTGCAGGACTTATGGCCGTAGGAATATCTCATTGCATCTTTCTAGTAACTAGGTTTGTGATAACCCTAGTTAGTTAAAGTATCAAGCCGTACTCTTGTTTGGCCGTGAATGATTGAATAGATTCCCATCTTGTCTAGTCTTGCCTTAATCCAATACATGGTTATACCAGGACATGCTTGTGTATGCTTTACTTTATCGATAATTAGTTAGAGACTAAGTTCTGTTCAGGTGAAGGGTTACAACCCGGTCCTTGTTTGGTTTACGGGTTGTAACTTGGTTACCGGAATAGTCCTTTAGTTATCTTATCGTTTATCACCCTGTTTTCTCTAACTCGTGTCTTTTATCATCAATTATGTTTTCATGTGCTAATATGCTGGTTTTAGTTCTTAAGTGAAGCCTCCTTTGTGGCACTTACTCTTTCTGGGGTCTGACCCAACTGGTTTTGTATGGCCAGATTTTGGAGCAACTTTCGAGGATCTTCCAGTCTTCCTGCCAGATGGTGACCACTAGAAGGAATCCTGGCAACGAGTGGGTTTTATTTTGCTCTCCCACTCTATTGTAAAAAAATTCTTTTGAGGCGTTTAGCCGCCGAGCAAGTGTTAGCTCGTTTGCAACTTTACTCACTGTCTGCCTACGGACTATAACATGATTGACAAATTCTAGGGTTGATCATGTATGACTTAAACTCTTGCTAGTCTCCGCATTTTGTATGACTAGCTTCATGATCATCTGAATATGTAACGTATGGGACGCCTTACCTTGTATATCTGATGATCTACCATCTTGTTACATTTACTTGCTTGCTTGAGATTGAGACACTAGGCTTGTTCTTGACCTTAAGAGACTGATGGCTTGTAGTAAACCCTCATGCATCTAGACAGCCGTGACCGTATTGCGAGGTGGAGTTCACTTCAATGTACGTAGCTGGCTGTATATGTCCCCCGCTCTCCAGTATTCTGGTTCGGGGGCGTGACAGTTAACCCCATGCATGCTAATAAAAGAACTTAACGCACCTAGCTAAGAGAATAATTCTATCAAGTATTGCTTGTATAGAATAAAGAAACGAACTTGGAATTCTATTTGAACCTACATACCGCACTCTACGCTCGTGCCAAAGCACAATTTATGTTTCGAGTAGATCTCTTATGCGTTCAATTATATATCTTATCAATTAGATCGTAGCACAACATGAGGCACAACACAGTAAATGGTTCACTGAATTGAGGCAAGAAAACTATCGAAATAGTCATTCCGAGCAAAAATAGAAACATGAAAAGGCTTCAGAACCGTTAGGTCGCCAAGGCAATTTTCGTACCGGGAGCTGCATAATGATAACGAATGAATGAACGAACGAACGAATGAACGAACGAATGAATGAATGAATGAATGAATAGGTGAAAGAAAGAAAGACATGAATGAATGAGAGAAAGAAAGAACGAAATGTGGGGTAGGACTTTGGATCCTATTCTTTATGTGAGGGTTGCTGTGGGTAGAGAAGTTCATGTGTGTGTGTGTGTCGTGTTCGTGTGTGTGTATGTGTGTGCCGTATCCATTTCCATGTGTCGTGTATGCGTCCGTGTGTGTGTGTGTGTCCAGTTAGGGTTAGGGTTTACCTGATCAAGGAGGGGTGTGGTCGGAGAGGAGGGGTGTGGTCGGAGAGGAGGGGTGTGGCCTGAGAGGATGTCGTCGCCTGGTGGAAAGGGAGCCTGGTGGGGGAGGGTCGATCGATTGAGCGGCTGTCGGAGGGGGAGTAGCGGTGGCTAGAGGGGAGAATAGCGGTGCCGGAGGGGAGCAGTGGTGGCGAGGGGTGATGGAGACGGAGCAGTGGTCGGGGGGAGCAGCGGGGGATGGAGAGAAAATATTTAGGGATTTTTTTTTGATTTTGGGGAAAAGCTGATGGCCCGTGTAATATTGAACAACGATGTCTGCTTTAGACGTCGCTAAACGACGTTAATATTAAATAAATTGGCAAGTCACGTAGTTTGACATTGCTATTTAGCGACGTTTAGCGACGTCCTGCGGCGCCTTTTTTACTAATACTAATCTTTGTCGCTAGTCGTCGCTATATGTAGCAAACAATGACGTTTTTATGACGTTTTTTGTGTAGTTGCTAATTACATATTACTTAGCGATGTTGACTAGCAGAGTCGCTAATAACGTCGCTAATATGTATTATTTTGGTAGTGCGTATCATCTCGAGGATCGAGATAGACGATAGTAAAATGAACTAGAGTTCGCTTTTTAATCGAGTTAGTAAAACGATCGACAATTCGAAACTGTCACGAGTAGCTTGTCCGACTTCACTATCGTTAAGCTTGGTTGAAATGTATATATTTGGAGGACACCTTGAATATATGCATGAAACAGACTCAGCGATATGTTGAACTCGAATGCAGCTGCAAGTGGATATGTTGAGATGCGCATAGATGAGTTAGTTAGCCTCAGCCTAAGACCCTCGTGTGTGATGAATTATAACGTACCTCGTGTGACTGTTATAGTCCCATGACAGGGTGCAATAGCGACCAAGTCATAGGAACCCAACGATTAAGTGAGTATCATCAACTCGAATTGAGTGATAGAGTCATTCAATAAAATTGGCAAAGCGCACGCAATACGGAACTTAGAAAGTTACTTGAGCATAGTCCGATGCCATCAAATGATAAAGTCGTTCAATGGGAGTTGTCTAAGATACGCACGCAGTATGGATTAAGGAACGGTAGGATGACTTGCTCTCGGGAAATCTCGAGGACGAAACTTACTCTGAGTGGTGTATTATGTAGTGACCCGCTCCACACAATCTAAATGCCGATTCAAACGGCGCATGTGCAACGATTTGAATCCCGCCTTGCTCAACGAAACGACTCGTTCGAGGTAAAGGCAATGAACTTGGCTCTTCAGAAGAGTCCCGACTTAGACATTCAAAGGCGCGCTCGGAGTCTCGCTCGGCCAATGCGATCATCGCTAAGGTGGGTGGCTCCGATGAACCTGTCTTTGCTTAGCCTAGACACATAATAATACAGACGGTATTGCTAAATCGTGAGGCATTAACCCCATACATGCTAATAAAAGAACTTAACGCACCTAGCTAAGGAAATAATTCCATCTTGTGTTGCTTGTGTAGAATACGCAAATGAACTTGGAATTCTATTTGAACCCACACACCGCACTCCACGCTCGTGCCAAGGCACAGCTTATGTTTTGAGTGGATCTCTTATGCGTTCAATTATATATGAAATGCTTGTCAACTAGATCGTAGCACAATATGAGGCATAACACAATAAATGGTTCACTGAATTGAGGCAGAAAGACTATCGAAATAGTCATTCAGAGCAGAAAATAGAAACATAGAAAGACTTCGGGACCGTTTGGTCGCCAAGGCAGTTCCCGTACTGGAAGCTGCATAATGATAACAAATGAATGAATGAACGAATGAATGAATGAATAAGTGAAAGAAAGACATGAATGAAAGAAAGACATGAATGAAAGAAAGAAAGAAAGGAAAGAAAAAAAATAATGATTAGCGACAGATATATCGCGTGCAACGGGGCTCGCTACCCGCGTTGCACGGATATGTCGCCGCCAATCTAGTCGATAATCGATTATGGCTCAGAGACAGACAGTTAAGTTAAAAATGAAAAGATAATACGAAATGGTCGTGGACAACTCGTGCACGAGGGAACGAAATAAAGGATTCCTCGGACGGTCATGGCTTACGGGCACTTGGATGCGGGTCTGGCCGCCCAAGTGACGTAATGTCAGGTATTACGTAGCCTATCAGGGTGTACCGGCCACCACGCCTGGTAAATAAGTATAGTCCAAATGGCTTGTGGTGTCAGCGACCGGTGCATATAGCTTAAGTGGGCTCGTTGGCGGCAATCCGCGTGCGAGTCCTTACATTGAAACAAGTAATCTGAGTAAGCTGAACAACTTGAGTTAACTGAATGAAACGAAATTAAACAAAGCTTGAGTATAACACATCTTGACAAACTTGAGTACCTCGTCCACCAGAGACAGAAACCCGCCCATGATGCTCATATTTTCTTATGCAATCAGTCATGTCATTATGTATAAAATGTCGGCTAACTTGGTTTATCTTGGACAAGAAAGATCGTATGGTAAGTATGGTAAGTTGTGCATATTATTTTATATGCGACACTTGATGTCTATAACACGAGATAGGTTATGCAATATATGTCATAAAACTGATCCTAAGGCAAGATTAGAAAGACAACAACTGATACATGGTGCACGAAAGTAAAATGAATGTGTTTGTAATGATAGTGAGCGGGCGAGCTAGCCTCCCCACCAGTGCATGCAATGTACTGATAACCATCCAGATTGCTTGTAGGGTGCAGGAGAACCTCGTCTGGTGCGGAGTCTTCCCACGAACGTGCTAAGGCACGAAGCTAACTCTGGGACCTTATAATGTTGCAAAGAAGCTGAAGCACCATATACATGACATAATATATTGGAA
The DNA here is from genome assembly GCA_029216955.1 of Iris pallida. Lineage (NCBI taxonomy): Eukaryota > Viridiplantae > Streptophyta > Magnoliopsida > Asparagales > Iridaceae > Iris > Iris pallida. The sequence goes on from JANAVB010029620.1 coordinate 10,874,316, forward strand.
CATCGCTATGTATCATCCTATATTGTAAGCTGCTTGGCAGGTCTTTTATGTTTCAAGAGAGAGAGCTTAAGTGAATTGTAATATCGACCTAGTATCGTTTGTAATACTTCTTACATATCAATAAAGCGCTTGATTTTGTTTCAACTTGTGTTTATTTACTTTTCGCTGCAATGAGGACACTCAGTACGACTCTGTGGCCTAGCTTCAATCGGCCGTTTCAGGATCTGGCCTTGTGCGAATGCAATTTAGACTCACGCGACATCACGCCCAAGCGAGGACGATCGCTCATCCGGAAGCGGGGCATGACACCTCCTCCTCCGGCAGCGCTCTCCCTCTTCTCTGGCGTACCGCCTGCACTCCGTCAACACATTAATTTTTTTCTCTGCGTTGTATATATATATATATATATATATATATATATATATATATATATATATATATATATATATATATATATATATATATTCTTCGGGTAATCCGACACATGAACCCAAGCGAGGACGATCGCTCCTCCGGGAGCGGGGCGTGACGCCTCCTCCTCCGGCAGCGCTCTCCCTCCTCTTTGGCGCACCGTCTGCACTCCGTCAACACATTAGTTTTTTTTTTTCTGCGTTGTATATGACATATGAAAGATGTTTATATATATATATATATATATATATATATATATATATATATATATATATATATATATATATCCCAACCTGATTTTTGATCGGGTTCATATATTTTAACCCAAACCCGAGCCTGAACCCGAATATCCTCAACCCTAACCTAACCCATTAACGAGTTTATCCGATCGGACTCGGGTTTAGCCCGTCCGAGTTGCACCCATATTGATCATCCTATAAGAACATTTTCTTTTAGACCCTTCTACCAATCAATACGATCTAATATAGTAGCTTTTGCTAAAACTCAAGCAGTTTGTTGAAAATATGTTTCAGATACGAAACTTTGAATATTCAGATTTTTTTTAGTTTTCTCAATTTTTAATTATCTTGCGTTTTTCTTACGACATCGAATACAATGGGAAAGAAATAATTTTTTTGGGTACTTCCAATATATATTGCTTGCATACATTGAATGCAAAAATTGAAAAAGAATAAATAATTTTAAAATAAGAAACATAATTTATCAATATATTTGATAATTCTAAACAAATTAAATATACACGTTAAAAAAAATCACAAGCATATAACTATGATCGAGATCGAGTACAAGATGTGAAACTAGGATCAAGATCTAGTACAAAATTTGATATCGCAATACTTTCAAGTCAAGTTATGGTTTACATTAGTTCATTTCCAACGCGCGCGACTGGATTAAATGCATCTCTTCCCTTGATGTCTTTAAATACCTAAACTGAAAAATTCAATAGCCAAAGAGAAAAATAGGTGCACGTGATAACATATTGCGAGTTCTTATTTTGAGTTCCTATTTGAGTTTCGTATGTTCTTGGACTAACACTCTAATTTAGGATAAGTTCGTTTTTGATTTGAAAAGGAGAACATCTAAAATTTCTCGACATTTTGATGGAAGAGAAAGAACGAATGTTAAATCTAATACTTGGTTTATGTAATCCACTTTTACTAACACTCTAATTCACATGCATGTTTGGTAAACAAAAACTAATCATAGATTTGAAGCCAAATTCATAGAATCCTGTGTTTGGTTGGACGTTAGATTTGAATTCAAAAAGTTGTAATGATTACTTTCTAAATCCAAAACTAGGGTTTGGAGTTTATTTTACATCCTCATAAATTTGGGAGGGAGAAAGTTGGATTAATTTTTTTAATAATTTTATTTTTCTATTAAATATTTTATTAACACTAATCATTAATTATTTAATAACTTAATTAATAGTTACCTAATTACATATATAAAGTTTCATTCTTAATTAATATAAATAAGTTGTTAGAATATTTCATTAATATAAACAAATAAACAATATAAATAAAATATATGTAAACATAAAATACGATAATAATAGGTAATTATAAATTTAATTAGAGAACGAATTAGTACGTATATTATATTATTAGAATAGTTAATTGAAATTATATAATTGATTAAAATTTAGATTAATTAATTAATTATTTTAAAGGTATATTTGTTTACATTAATCACAAGTACTTAGTAATTATAATTAATATTTAACCATACTATTTTATAAATTTGATAATTAATATTTTTATAATTATTAGTTAACCATATATATATTTATGATCGAGGTAAACCATAATATTAGATAATTGATTTTTGTTATAAAATTTAATTAGATAACCATAACATTTTATTAATATTAGTTGTTTATATTATTAGTTAATTATAATATTTTTTCTTGTAAATATATTCTACTATCCAAACACAAAATTTAGATTTATGTCCACTTCAAGTTCCAAATCCTAAGTTATGAAATGAGTTTTAGTCCAAAATCTAAAATTATAAATATAAATTTTGGACCAAAATTTAAATCCAAATCATATTTACCAAGCAAGTCCTTAATCGTTTACATACACTGCACAAGACCCACAACCTGCCAGTGTAGAAGTAGCACGTAAAAACAAGTGAGACATTTCTTTGCAAAATGGTGCTCATGTGGCAATTTCGCATATCTTTTTGTTAGTTGGGAAAAGAATCGGCACGAATCCGATTTTTTGAGAAATGTATCGATTTGATTTGGTTAGACAATGTGTGGTTGGTAAACAAGAGTCATTTCTTAGCAAAGTACAAAATATATTTCCAAATATTTAATATAATTTCACAATATCTATTTTCGTTGAAATAACGGAAGCCAATTAAACATCAGTAAATTACCGCCCACCCAAACAAACGATCAGATGTATCCACGTCATCCATCCGCGGCTCCTCCCACAGTCCAATTAGAACCAATCCTCTTCTCCTATAAATATTATCACCCCCTCTTCTCCTCCTTCATCCTCAACCAAACCCTCACATACCCAAACCCAAAAACCAACCGAGCTCCAATGGCGCCCAAGGCCGAGAAGAAGCCCGCGGAGAAGAAACCGGCGGCCGAGAAGCCGGCGGAGGAGGAGAAGGAAAAGCCGGCGAAGGCCGAGAAGGCTCCCGCGGGAAAGAAGCCCAAGGCAGAGAAGAAGATCCCATCGAAGGACTCTGGCGCCGCCGGCGAGAAGTCGAAGGGGAAGAAGAAGAAGAAGGGGAAGAGCGTGGAGACTTACAAGATCTACATCTTCAAGGTGCTGAAGCAGGTCCATCCCGACATCGGGATCTCCAGCAAGGCCATGGGGATCATGAACTCCTTCATCAATGACATCTTCGAGAAGCTCGCCGGAGAGGCCTCCCGCCTCGCCCGCTACAACAAGAAGCCGACCATCACCTCCCGCGAGATCCAGACCTCCGTCCGCCTAGTCCTCCCCGGAGAGCTCGCCAAGCACGCTGTCTCCGAAGGAACAAAAGCCGTGACAAAGTTCACCAGCTCCTGAAATTAGGGTTTCGCTCTTGAAACTAGTTTCTCTCTCTCTCTCTCTCTCTATATATATATATATATCTGTAGTTGATTATAAATTAAATGGGCTTTTTCTTGGCTTTAATGACGCATTTCCCTCTATTCGTACGCAAGAGTTGTTGATTTCTGACGTGGGGTCCTTGTCTGGTCCAACGTTGCTATGCGGTTTGGTTTCATTGGTGTCACTTTGTACTAAACTATGTTCGTTCCTATCCGGATTTAATTTGTTTGATATTTCTTATTCGCAGTTCCGTCTTCTTCTTCTTCTTCTTCTTCTTTGTTTAAAAATTAGGGCTTCTGGAAAACGTGGTCCTAAAATTTCAACGTTGGCTTGTGATTGTACTCATTGAAGTTCTGCTCGGCCGGCCAGTTATTTGGCGTGATAAATTGCTAGGTCGTCTGACCTACTTTTGTAGTCTTTTCGATCTGTACTCTGTAGCAATTTGAGTAGGAGATGGATCGGACTCAGGGAGACGACTCATCGCCTCTTATAGTCGTTGTTGATGGCGAGGGTTCTCCTTCGGTGGTCGTTCCGGTGAAGAACCACGCCAGAGATGCACACATACTCAGCTTTGCGTTCTTCTTCATCTTCTGTGCCTATGGCGCTGCCCAGAATCTGGAGAGCACTGTCAACTCGGTTTGTGTTTGGTGTTGAAATCTGTCTTCTTTTCCTGCCTTTTTTTTGTTTAATTTTGATGTGTGTTGGTGGAATAGGAGGGGGATTTGGGAACCATGTCGTTGGGAATACTGTACACATCATTCACCCTTTTCTCGGTTGTGGCGTCTCCGATTGTTAGGGGACTGGGGACGAAGAGGGCACTGGTTCTTGGGACGACGGGTTACTTGCTGTTCATAGCTTCCAATCTGAAGCCTTCATGGTTTGTGCTTCCACTTGTACCACATGGATGTTGCTTTTAAAACTCAATTTTTGACTGAACTCATCATATTCTGTTAGGAAACAGCCACAATTATGTAGATACGTGATGAATTTTCAATCTTTTATGTCTGAAGATTGCTTCATGTTTGTGCGTTTTAGTTTCCAGAGGTTTTTTTTGATAAATAAATAATAAAATATGTTTCAAGATGGTTTACAAATTTATGGATTTTTTTGGGAGTGACAACTCAGAGAGAGAGAGAGAGAGAGAGAGAGAGAGAGAGAGAGAGAGAGAGAGAGAGAGAGAGCGACTAGTAACAATTGGAAGAAGCTGACCCCAAACCATAATACAACAAAGTTATACCAAGATTTTGGTGTTGACAGTGTCAATCCTCTTCTCAGATATTGCCTTCAAAAATGAATACATGCTGGTGGTTGAGTAGGTAAGTAAAGCGGCCCTCTTTCATTTGGTCTTCTTAGTCGAGATATAAGACATCAAGCAATAAGCAACTTTATGCGGCAATTCAAGTTGATTTCTTGGATATTAGTTTCATTAGCTGATATTGGTATATTAGATTTCCTCTAAAATGAACTTTCCATATTTATCTGAGCATATTAGCTCAAGGACTGACAATGAACTGCCATCATATATCATCTGAGCATATTAGCTCATGGACTGACTTAACACTGAAGAGGTTTCCCGCAAAAAAAAACACTGAAGAGGTTGGCATGTATCAAGTCTCCGAGTGTTATAGCTTACAACATACATGATAACTTTTTTGTTGGTAGTCAATTCTTTACTCATGACATGTTCTGATTCTATAACCAATATGTCTATTATCGGTTTTGAAGAAATATGTATAGAAGTGGACATGATTCTGCTGCACCAGTTGTCTTAAGAATATCTGGATGATTGCATCCTGCAGGTATACTATGATACCGGCTTCTCTGTATCTTGGCTTTACGGCATCTTAATTTGGGTTAGCCAGGTGTGTAGGCTACCTTGGTTTGATTTCTTTGTTTCTTTTGACGATAGTCGTCTAATAATTGACCTTAGTGTACCTGCTGCATACTAGGGAACATATCTCACTTCTGCTGCACGCAGCCATGCAAGAGATTCCCATTTGCATGAAGGCACAGTGATCGGGGACTTCAATGGTGAATTCTGGGGAATGTTCGCTAGCACCAATGTACAGTTTCAAGTTTGACCGTTACCCGAAATTTTCGTGTATCATTATCTTATATTTGTTCATCTTAATGTCCAAACTGACTGTTCAAAGTAAAAACTTTTGCAGGTGATTGGCAATTTACTCTCACTATTTTTGCTAGGAGATGGGAAGGCAAGTTTATTTTGGAATTTCTGCAGCATTTCTTTTAGATACTAGATATTTTTATTGCTTAGTTAAGTTGGGATCAGTTCTTTTGTTTTGTTTCCTATGATCATTCTGGAGATGATAAAATCTGCGATTTCTTGCTCAAATGGGATTTAGTTAGCTGATCGCTGAAAGTCTATAGACAAAATATATGGGACTCTATGTCTATGGGCGTGAATTTTGCTTATTCAGGCTTTGCAGGTTCTCTTAAGTACTGTCTTGTTTTTTCTATAATTTCGAAACATTTGTTATTTCTTAACGTTACTTTTTTTCCTCTACACTTAATTCCATTATCTGAATAATTGTTAACAATATCCTCATACCTCTCATCCATCTCATTTGGTTAGTACTTACATCAAGGAAAAAAAAAGGATCAAATGCTCTTCATAGTTGCATCCTTGTTTGCCTTAGTTTTACTAGCTGATAATTGACACTGGCTCCATATTAGACTCATATAGCAGATGGATTTTGACCAAACAATTGCTCTACATTACACGATTGTGATGCTAACATATTAACATTATCCTGTAAGCTACTTATATATTAGAACACATAGAAGAAAATTAATTATTCTACTAATTCAGAAATTAAATTTCTTGTTATAGTATTGAACCTTTGTGATGCATCATGTCGATTATCACTTGTCTAGTTCATTTTGGTATCAGATGTTCGTTATTATTGCACTTGGAGTCTCCGTTTTGATCTAAATGAAAGGTAGAAAGCATTCAAACAAGGGAGTAAATTCAATTATGCACTCTTGATAAAGCACATTTAGGTAATACTTGAGTTCAGTTATTTCGTTTCCCCGATCCGAATTCTGTTTTTTGCATTCTTTGTAGGTTTAGGCCAACTAGCTGACAAGTTGTCCAACAATTATGGAGTTATACATATCTTCATGAATACATATATGATAGTTTGGTCTTGATGATATGGAAGTTTAGTTGTCTTCTACATTATTTCCCAACTTTGAACACAGTTATGTCACTGCAGGAAAGTGACAGTTCCACTAACACGAGCCTTTTATTTACGGTCTTCCTTGGGAGTATGCTATTGGGGGGCATTCTAATGTGTTTTTTGTCCACGAGAGAGGAGAAATGGGAGGGTCAGCCAGCACACTCGTCTGTTAAATCTTTTCTAAAGTCTGTTATTGCTCCTCTATTGGAAAGACGGGTGCTATTGATTATTCCTCTTCTTGCATATTCAGGCTTACAGCAAGCATTTGTCTGGTGAGTGCACGACGTCGTGTACATCTTATCTGGCTCTCATTACAGATTATGATTCAAAGACTTGAGATACCTTACTTCTTAATTTATAGCTATGCCTTCTAACTGCAGGGCTGAATTCACTAAGCGTATAGTAAAACCAGCACTAGGCGTCTCGGGCGTGGGTGGTGCAATGGCAGTATATGGCGCTGGTGATGCAATTGTAAGTATACAAGCTTAAAATGGTGCATTTTTGTTGTTAATATCGTTATGGACTAGTCTACTCTTGTTAGATCCCGATTGTGTTACTTTTCTTGCTTTTCACTACAGGATTCCAACTGTTAATCCTGACCTGACATGGATCATTTATTTTCACAACTAATTCTCCCATCTGGTTATACTTTGAACAATTCAAAAAAATAATACTTCCTCCCAGGTGTTTTTATACAGTTTAATGGTAGTATGATCACAATTCTCTTTCTTCAAAAAAGCTTGCAAACTACTGAAGTTCCCTCAGCTTTGTCTTTCTTTTAGTTTCTAATGCTTTTATTTTCCCTTATTTTACTCATAGCTTCTTTCTTCAATTCTTTAATTTTCAGTTTTTCACTGATATCTTGCCAATCTTTTTAGGGCACCATGCTTTTGTGTTTAGACAGTTGGTTTGTGCAACACAAAGTTTATTAACCGACCATAATAACTATCAATCTCTCTAAATAGCTTTTGGGTTGGTACAGTACCACTACTAGTTATTCAATTTGTTTCTATGTGAATTTCTGAATATAACCAGAATGATAGAATTTGGTTCAACATGCTATTCCATGTCTATTTCAAGAGTAATTCATCAAGTTTTGGAGTATGATAGTTCTATCTGCTTGTGAGTTGGTTCAAACTTCAAAATATCTCTACGAAGGGGTGGACAGCAGAGAGTGGTCTTTTAACTTGAAATAGGGCTTTGTTATCAGAACTGGTTAATTGTTGGAAGCTCATATGAGAACCCGGACAGGAATATCTGATAGCCAGATGGCATTCATTGTGCACATGAAATGCTAAGTTGTCAAAACTCACAAACTAATGCTACATTATCATGATCAGCTGAGAGAGAAAAAAATGTTTATAACACAGGATTGAATTCTTTGATAGTTGACTGCTTGTTCATGTGGAAATCGATAATGTGTTGATTATGTAGTTAATATAGGTTGATTGCCATTTAACTTGGTTCTGATCAACTGGAGGTTCTTTATTTACTATAGGTCAAAAATAACATTTATTGATCATAAAAATAGATGACAGGCCTTAATAAAATGGATGATTCGAAAGCACTGGTCTCAATGAACAACATGAAACACGGCGCAGGAAAATATATGCGGCTAAAGCATTAGAAATAAGTATTGTGGATTCAAGAGGAATTAATCAGGAAGACATTTACTGGGCAATATTACTACACTGAGACCCGTGAGTACCAAAAAGTTCCTCTGCAGATGGTAAGACAACAAGAGAATATTGATAATTCAGGATTGAATGTAGTAATAATAGTGCTTCACACAATACTGTATTGTTTGATTTGATAAATTATGAATCGGCCAAAAGTAGTGTTATTCATGTAATTTTGATGGGGGAGAACTGAGATTCTAGATTCTCATGTGAACCTAACTTTGTTAGCGAAGGATTGAGTGAATGTTTTGACATTAAGCATCTCAATCTAAAATGATATGGAGATATTTCCTTCCGATACGAGGCAAGAATAAAAGGATCCCAGAAATGTCAAACAGCCCCAATATAGATTGTAAAGAGTTAGCTACGTCATGTTCCTTCCATTATTTGCGATTGCATTTATTAAAACTGAAATAGATTCTTCAAATGTTATTTTGTGAGGTTGCATCATCAGCGAAGTGATGTCACTAGTAGTCACTAGTACTGATATTACGAATCTTAAAAACAAAGTGCTCCCAAACACACCATCCCATTAGTTTAGGGTAGATTGCACTCATCTACTATAGGGGGTGAAAGAACTTACTGCTCATAGTTATACATTTAACTATGGGGGTTTCTCCATTATAACTGAAGCCAGTACCAGATACCCACATGCCAGGCACATAAATAATAACTACTCATTTTAACATTTTGCCTCCTTTCCCTATTCTGAACTGTATACTGCCTTCTGGACTTCATGGCCATCTCTCATGCCCATACATTGCCATAGTCAGGATATATATCTCAAGTTATATTCCTATAAATTTTAGTCTATTTGTTAATGGAACCTCTTTTAATGATGTATTTGGTCATCATAGCACATCACAACGTATCCGATAAAGCCTGAAAGGCATGCAGTTTTCCACATTCAAACTTGTTACACTATAGATCAAGATGTCTTTCATGCATGTTCAATCAGTTTGATAATTGTTACAAATTAATAAGATATTCTGATTAAAGTTTGGTTGGCCATTGGCCACTATGTTTGGCTTCACACCAAGGCTCTTTGATTTGGATTCTAGCAAGAACGTGCAATTTGAATTTAAATCTTATACCTGTTCATTTGTTTCCTTGCCATGAAGATAACTTTTTTGCAATTTACTTATTTTCTAAATAGGGGTTTGGAGCAATCTAACCACCTACGGTTGATAATTTCTTGTTGTTATAAACTAACATATACTTTTAGTTGCTTGGCAATTATCTTTTACTAATCCACTTACTGTATCTTTTTAGTGTTCAATACTTGCTGGACGGTTAACATCTAGCCTTGCTTCAGTAACTTTGATAGTCTGTGGAGGAGCGTTTCTTCAGAGCATTGTCCTCTTTTGGCTTCTTTTTGGCTACAGGTTTCTAAGTTGCATTGAGTGAACTTAGCCATTTTTTTTCTTGAAACTTCCACTCCAATATAGACATGTTAGTTTGATTCTTTCTTGTTCTTATTTGTGTTCAGTTTAACTAGTGGACTACTTGGATCTGTTTATCCGCTTCTTATGGCCGCAATGTTGGGCGTAGGCAACGGAGTGTTCAATACACAGCTTAATGCATTAGTTGGAATGCTTTTTAAGCGAGAAACGGTAAAGCCTGTGTCAATGGTTGCTCACATTAGAAAATGCCTTCATTCTAGGTTATCTTTGCTTCAGATAATAATGACCACTTCATCTATTTTCATATTAGCATGGCATATTTTTTTTATCAGTATAAATAAGTCAAATTTCCAAATTATGCTGCAATTAGTACATGCCTACATGGTTATTTAGTTCAAGAGGATTCTGTGACATTGATATTATATTTCTGGTATATCTAGACTTCAGTGTTCGCTGCAGTTGTATCACTTGTTTTTTTGACAAGTTTTATTATCAATTCTGAAAAATGTTACCTGAACCATAGGTGTTCTTAGTTAGTTAAAGAAAAGCAATATCCTTGCAAGTTCCACATTATTTATAGCTCCATGTGCCATGGTGCAAGAACTTGATGGTCATACTTGTGCTTATGAAGGTCATCTAGTTTCTGTACCTGGCTATTTTCTAGATATAAATTTTGGTGTACCAGTTTTCTTAATAAACGAGGGTGTAACCTGGAGCAATCGTAAGGTTGCTTACGTCTTGACCCTCCCAGGCCTCCCTAGACCCTGCTTAAGCGTGAGCCTCGTGGCACTCAGACCTCCTTTTTAGTTTTCTTGGTTAACACCGTTATACTTTTATGTGACCTCTAATTAGAAGTAGTTATACAGTTATATGGGTTAATATTGGCCCGACTTTTCTCTTGCACATGAGAGATGTTACTTCTTTACACATGGGAGATGTTATTCTGCATGCAGATGGACATACTACACGACACGAGTGTGTTATACAGTTATATGAGTTAATATGTGGCCTGACTTTCCTCTAGCACATTGAGTTGTTACTCTTTTGCACATGGGAGATGTTATTCTGCATGCAGATGGACATACTACACGACACGAGTGTGTTATACAGTTATATGAGTTAATATGTGGCCTGACTTTCCTCTAGCACATTGAGTTGTTACTCTTTTGCACATGGGAGGTTATTCTGCATGCAGATGGACATACTACACGACACGAGTGTGTGATAACGAAAGTGAACTAAGGATGGCCTGTTTTACTTCATTCTAGTTTATGTTTGTGTTATGCTTGTTATTATAAGATCTAGATATGATAGGAGACACTTGTTCAAACTTTGAAGTTGAAAACACAACGTGAATTGCATTACTATGTCACTTGGATACAGGATACTTCTATAAGAAGAATATAACTACACCCAGGAAACTTCCTTAGAATCTCTGAATAATAAACTCAATCCCCCCCCCCCCCCCCCCCCCCCCCCCCCCCCCCCTTCTCTCTCTCTCTGATGGATGTACTGTTTTACTTCATTCTAGTTTATGTCTATGCTATTCTTGTTACTAGAAGATCTAGATATGATAGGAGACACTTGTTCAAACTTTGAAGTTAAAAACACAATGTAAATGGTATTACTGTCACTTGGATACAGGATACTTCTATGAGAAGAATATAACTAACCGAGGAAAGTTACCTAGAATCTCTAAATAATAAACTCAATCCTCTCTCTCAAAAAAATGTAAATCCTGTAAATCTTAAAAGAAACGATTAAACATACTTAAGAAACAATATAATATACTTATGGTTAAACAAATAAATAATGGCCTTGATTGAAAATATTCTTCTCCTGGACCTGATTAAGAGATAAATCATTTGGTTACGTAACAATGTGAATCCTCCCTCAAGAATCTTCCCTCAAACTATTTTGCAAAATATAGATGTGGTGTAGCTCCTTTGAAGATTATCATATATTAAACTATATGAAGTTTGTACATCCATATAACTTAGTAAGATGAGCTAAACTAAAAAGATGGGTTATTTAGAAAAGAACAAACTGTATATAATTTATCAATTATAAGAGAAATTACAGCTTTTTGTGATCCTCCATACCTCTCGATAATGCTAAATCCATGAAGTGCCTTTGTTTTGAACCCTCCAAATCTCAACATCCATGCCCATCGCAGCACCAAAAATGGTTGTGGTTTTGGTGATGACAGCCTTCTCTGCCTACTCAGAAGTAGTTCGGTGCTACTTTGATGACAACAGGCAGAGTTTCAGGCAGTGAGGTGGCAGTGAAGTCTTAATAGTAAACCCTTTTGACCTTTTCATCGTCTGCCAACCCATCTTGAGTTCCGTCCGACCTTGTTTTTTCTAAATCTAAATAAGAAGGTCACACCACCTGGGCAGCCAAAGCCAAGCCAACACAAAAGGAAAGGCATGCTAAAAGAATAGAGATAGTAAGAGAGAGCTCTGAGTCAACACACGCATATGTGTAGGCCAGCTGCCTAAATCATGTCATGCATCAATTTGACCTTTGCTATACATGCTTTAAATTGTATGTTCCCAAAATTACATTCTAGACCTGGAATATTTCCTCCTTTTCCAGATACTCTGAGGAATGGGGTTTTGAATTTTGTCAAAAAACGAAGGGTCTGGGTCGTTTCATGATTTTCTATTCTTTGCACATCTGCACATTTTGTATGTAATATATGCTCAGAAAGATTGCTTTTTAATTTCTCGGTTACACTAAATCCTGACGAAGTTGTGGGAATGTTGTTACAGGAAGCAGCTTTTGCGCAGCTGAAGTTGTGGCAAAGTGGTGCAATTGCTGTCATATTCTTCTTGAGCCCATACATCTCTCTTCAGGCCATGCTGATAACTATGGTTGCCGCCTTGTGTATTGCGCTATTCGGGTTCCTGTATCTAACCCTCCATGTGGAGAGGTCATTCTTATCTGCATCTTGATGCCAACAGTGTGTTCGATGAATGCATGCCACTGGGTTATGGATCATTTTTCCTTTGGTAGGCCATTTGTTGCCAAAGGAAAGCAAACACTGTTGCAGTGAATCGGGTGAATGCTATGCCCTTCCGGAAACTGTTTTTTCTTTAATAAATTCTTAGAAATATATGCTCTCAGAAAAATGTAGGGTGATGATATTTTGTACTCGAAAGAGTTAAATCTAAGTATTTGGACTCCCACTTGTTCATAACTAACAGGTGAGGTGTATTACATTCTCTGTCGATTATCTCGTTTTATCAGGCATTGCCCTCATTGATTGTATTCTTATAGGGTAATTATTAAATACTTATTTAATCTGGTAATTATTAAATACAATATATTATTATCATACACAAGCACTATCATATATGATGGTATTCATATATGGTTAGTACTAAACAATAATATATTCATATCATATACAAATATTACAGTGACTCACATTTACACTCCCCTGTCAAGTTGGAACACGGAGCATAGACATCGACCTGTCCAACTTGTCTAGGAGGCTTTCTCAGAACATAATTTGTAAGAACATATATTAACTGCTCTTCGGTAGAAACAAAAGGAAAATAAGTTTTACATATAGTTCTTCCTTTATGAAATAATGATCAACCTCCATATGCTTGTGCGATCATGTTGTACTGAATTATATCTCAATAGATGCATGATCGTCACAATACAACTACATTGCACTTTAAGTTTAAATGCCAAATCTCGTAAGAGATTTCTCAACCAAAAAAGTTAACAATTTTCATGGGCCATGTCTCTGTACCCAGCCTCAACACTTGACCTGTAATGTCCCGCTCTATGTGGTGCATTATGCTGGCTTGTTTGCGTGAAGGACCCACTTGGAATTGGATCCATGCATAGTAATCATTCATAAAACTATATGATTGGGATGAAAAGTCGATTCGTATAATAGTGAGTGGCTTTGATCCTTCGCTCCTTTATCTTCTCGATTTGCAAAAGATTTTTTTTTCCGTTTCTGCGTTGTATCCTTCGACTAGTGATACCTTAACATGCGTTGTATCCTTCGACAAGAGTTTCAAAAGATAATGATAGTAAAATTTTGTTGTTAACCTGCTGTAAAAGAACGGTGTAAATGTTATACATATTGTTGTAGCAAAGTAATGGAACAGTAGTAAAAGATTTGGAACCTTGAGTCACCAATTGTAAAATTCCTAGTTTGGGAAAGACGGAACTACGAGCGAGATGGCTCGAGGAATGATAGAGTTACGTCGCTCGAGAAAATATGGAAATAAAATGTGAATATGTTGCATATTTACTTCGAGTTTTGTGTTATCATGTATGTTATATTTTTAATAGTGCATGATCATGGACAACTTGTGCACAAGATTTGATTTTTTCGAATGGTATCCGCAACCATATAACCGACTCGGCCTAGGAGGAACATGGATAATTAGTGCTGAAGTATAAGTACATGAATTACGTGACCCACTGGGGCTCACTATTTGCGCTAGCAGGTTGCCGTAATTTCTAAGGTGTGTCACTAGTGACCTTCATATAGACAGACAACATCGCTAACGATGTTGTTTGCATGGAAGAATATGCTAATCCTTGTTTGTACGGAAGGACTTACGATCGTGGGTAAGAATCACCATTTAGTGACACACACACACACACACACACACACACACACACACACACACATTATGTTTTACATTCCTGTTATATGAATTATTAATCGACCGTACGAAAAGATAGAAAGATCACTAATAATATTGTATGCTGTCACACGAATAGTGTTAATTTTAGGTGAGTCAGGTTGATGTCTCTCACTATTACATTCTCCAATGTGCTGACCCCCCTCCACCACAAGTGAAGGGAGTTGTTCGATCAGTTTTGAGGCGTCGGAGTTAGTATTGGCAAGTTGAAGCTTTAATATTGAAAATGTGTCATAACTGTTTTCCAAAACTTTATTATAATATTAATTTTTACGTAATTTTTTAATTATAATATCAATATAATTTTTACTTTCAAAATTTTAATATATTATTATTAGTTTTACATAAAGAATATTAAATATTACTATAAGAGATGAGCTTGACCTACTTGTCATAAAGGAGCTTGAGTTACTCGTGAGCTACTTAAGCTGCTTAGTCACCTACTTAAGTTACTTAGTCCTTGAGATAACCTTCCTCATTATGACACCTCCTTCTTAATACCTCATCCTTAGCACCTTCACACCCTTACACATCCTACCTTACATGCAAGGTCCGGCCACTGTCTCCCTCTTTCAACTCTTCTCTGATCTTCTTCTTACTGCTCTTTATTTCCTTTCTTTCTTTACTTCCTTCTCCTTAGCCAAGAGGTAGACCACTCCAACCCTAACCCTCTCCCCCCCCCCAACACCCCCCCCCACACAACCCCCCATACCACCTGAGAGCTTCTAGCATATGAAGAGAGAGCACACAATTCTTTTCCATCATTTTTTAACCCAAAGACACAACTTCTTCACTTGAAAAATCAAGACAAGTCCCATTCTCTTCAAAATTTAATTTTAGAAGTTATGTTGTCATTTTTTTTAAATAATTTTTTTTGCTTATATATACGTTCTAGCTTATAAAGATAAATCCATGCATATTTATATTCATGTTTCATTATGGATTCAAGTGCAGGACACCGGTATACACACCGATGTGATCATAGGACACAAGTTTATATATACTCCAAATTGATCGTATGACAAAAATACGATTATTGTAGGTGTATGTAATTTATATATACATGCTATCCTAGTAAAGTATTGTTATATACTTGCTTACTCTATGTGTGTCTATACAAGCTTAAACCTAGAAGATAATGTTTTAGAAAATATCGTATGGGCTAAGTTGTACCCGATTTCCATATCGGTACCCGGCTTAGGTAACCTAACCATAGTACTATCGAAATCTATTGTTTGAAGTGTTACTAGGGGACTATTATGAATTTTAAGTTTCCTATATCTATGATGTATAACATTATATATAACTTGGAGGAACCTAGGATTATGTAGCGGACTATCGAAAAATTAATATATTGAAATGGAGGATATCGAATTAAACTGAAACTTGTATTTTTATTGCTAAATCATTTTAGTTGGACTATTTATTTCATATCGATGGAAATGTGTTTTGGGACTTCACTTGGGGATCATGTAGCTAGTCGAAGGGCATGATTATCAGAGTTTTGGTTCACTTTTGACAGCAACGAGGGGGCATTAGATCACCCTCCAGAGGCTTGGGCCCCAGAAGAGGTCCCATGCGCAGGTTGGAGGGACTATTCCCCGGACGTCAGCACCAATGTCGATGATTAGGATCCATGATTCATAAGTGTCGCGTCGGCCGACAGTATCTGTAGTATCCCACTCTTTACGTTGCATTATGCTGGCATGTTGGCTCAAAGGGCTTGGTTGGACTTGATTTCATACGAATGAGTTATTCAGTCTTCATTCAGGATAAAGGGGATTCGTCGCATGGTTGGTGGTTTAGATCCTTCTCTCATTTACCTTCATATTTTATAAATTTTTTTGCATGACTTCGCTGCTATGTTCTATGAGTTTGTTACATGCTAATAAAAAGAACCAAGATAAAAGAGATTAATAGGATTATTGTCAACTTGCTGTATATACATGAATCTCGACTAGCTACATGATCTCCAAGTGAAGTCCCTGTTGGAATCTTATGGCTCTCTGGCTCCTTGGCTACCATTATGTCACGTTCCAGTCCCAAAACTCACGGGACCAGCACGTGACTTGGCTAGCTGATACATACTCAAGGGCGAGACCAATCTATGGAAACCCTCAAGTAATGCATTTAACCTGTTTATATGGTCAAGTATGAATGTCTAAAATGTCAATACAACTATATCTCAATCCATAAAATAGTAATAACAATAGCGAACCAAGTGCACTAAAGTTGATCAAATCATAGTACACTGATTTTAGAATAGATAAATGTATTAGAGTGGATCACCAATAGCACATATATTATGAACAAGCTAAAAAAAGACGATGCTTGTAAAATTCTAGGCTATAATAGCAGCATGAGTCAATATATGATAAAATATAAAAAAAAAAGAATACAGTATCAACTAAATATATCCGGCATCCTGGAGAAGCAATCATTCTTTAACAATCTATTCTATCTTGATAGCTTATCAATACCTGGAGAGATCACCAGGTCCTCAAGGGACATAACATGATACATAATAACATGCATATTATAAAAATAAATAATAACATGCATGGAAAGACAAGAAATGATACAAGAAATAAAGACTGAAGAAAGTATAGTACAAGGAAAACATGAAGATAGTGGCATGCTGGTAAACATGACTATGAGTAAAATCATGGTAAACCGCAATCCGGCGGGGCTAATGGCCCTATAGATCGCAGCTCCATGGGGGCTAACAACCTATAGTAAATCTCTATCACAGCTTGGTGTAGGCTAACAATCAAGAGTGGTCAATTATAGATAACGCCTGATAACAACATCCTCGTCTAGAACTACGAGTCAAGTCAAGTCAATCATATCAAGTCCAAGTCAAGGTATATCAAGATCGTAGCACAGGATAAGCAACACTATCAGTATCTATACAGAAGATAACAGTGATATATATAATAAAGAAAAATAATGTACATGCACGTATAACAAAAAAAATAACAATGACATGAACATGAGAAGTAGGTAACCAAGTATGGCAGAAATGAAACAATAATGTAGAAAATGCATAAAAATAGTATACAGTTCGACAAGGTATACTTGCATGTCGTCCAAGTTCTTGTTGAATTTGCAATACCAAACCTACCAAGAGTCCACATACAAATAAAAAAATTATTTTAGCATTCTAATTACACATGGGACACATAGGTTTCCTAAACGACAAGTTTACGTGCTTTTAGGATTTCTAGACTTAGTTTTATAGTTTTGACTTCCGAAATTCAAGGTTAAGTTCCCAAATAAAGGAAAAACATATAAATCACCTAAAATAATAAAATTATGTTTTAAACATGATTTATATGGAATTTAACCTCTGAATTCCATTTTTGAAATTTTGGGTACAACTCATGGTTATGTCTATTTAATACTAACTAGTATTGTCCGAAACATTATCAATTCATTTCTATGACCTATATCTATGAAATCCATATAAAAAATATTTAATTATGATTATATAACTCATAAATAATTCTTTATTTGTTTAACAAATCATTACCTATTTATGAGCCATTCTATGTCAACAATTTAGCCGAAAACCTATCTGTTGGCCCATATTTTTAGGATTCAGATTTGGGATGATAAAATTATAAAATAATTATAAAATAATTATTTTACAATAATAAATACCAACAAATTCAGTTTTAAGAAGTTCCAACAATCGCTCAAAAATTCGCACCGAAAAGGTGTTAACTAGTCCTACAGTAAGCCAATCTATCAACCGCCTAACATGCAATCTATATGGACTATAATATAATAAAAAGGATGGCAAGATATAGGTTCCAGAACAATACAATTTCAGAATTCTAATGGAATTATGGCATGGGGGTTTGAGAAAGAAAGTTTAAATCTTTACCGAAAGCCTTCGAAAGATTGGATGCCGGTGTTGCTTCTCGTTCAAGAACACAACTCCTTACTTGTGCTTGGATTCCTCCTCCTTTCTTGATGAGTTGGAGGTGAAGATAATGGAGTTTGGATGAATTTGATGGCAAATGTGGAGTTTTAGTAGAGACTGGGTGAAAGGATGATGGAAATGTTGATTTTGTGTTGGAGGAGAAGCTTTTTGATGATGGAGATAACGATGGATGGGTTGCTAGGGTTTGCAGATTGTTGAAATTTGTGGGAGAGAGGGATGGGGATCGGCTAAGAAAGAATAAGAAGATGGTTTTTTTTAGGGTTTTGAATATAGGTGATATTTATATGGGCATTTTTAATGGGTTTACATATGTGAAAGGGTTTCCCATGCATGTGGGATTCGACCAAGTGGGGTCTGCTCATGAGGTGGCCGACCATGCATGGTCTTGTCCACATGGTTGGGTTTGTGTATTGTAGGGTGCCGGTTGTTTAGGATTTTGGGTAGTTAGGTATTTGCCAACTAGGATTATCTATGTAGGTACTATATCTATTTATAGAAACTTTATATATATATATATATATATATATATATATATATATATATATATATATATATTAAGAGAGAAGATATATATATATATATATATTTTATATATATATATATATATATATATATATATATATATTATATATATATATATATATATATATATATATATATATATATATATATATATATATATATATATATATAAAATATATATATATATTTTATATATATAAAAATATATATATATATATATATATATATATATATATATATATATATATATATATATATATATATATATATAAAATATATATATATATATATATATATATTAACAAAGAAGATATTTTATTGAAAATAGGAAGTGGCTCCAAAAGAGCAGTACAGTGACTACCAGAGGCGAAACACACAAAACGGCTCTGGAGAGCTAAGCAGGAAACGTAAGATTGGAAAAGGTGGAATTTCAAAATTTCGAAAATTCGAAATTCAAAACTAAACGGGTGGGCTGACAACCCTGTGGAGAGAGGGCACGAAGCCCAATGAGGACTGTGCGCTGCCCGAGGGCACGCGAAACGAAGAAGTTGGGGGGGTGCACTGCCCGAGGGGACAGCGCTCTGCACGAGGGTGGGCGGGTTGCACGAGGCGCCTTGGGCCCCCTGCTGGCGCGTCGCACGGAGGCGGCGGAGGGGGCGGGGGCCGGTGAGCACCGGCGCTGAATGACGCGGGTCGGACGGAGGGAGGTAGGGCGGAAGGTCTCCGGCGGCCGACGGACGGGAGCCGGTCGGAAGAGAAAGGGGAGGGAGGGAGGGGCTACGCCGAGGAGGGGGCGGCACCGGGCGGATGGGGGGGAGGAGCGCCGGGTGGGGCGGAGGGCGGGGGAGGGAGAGGAAAGAGGGGAGGGGAGGGGAGAGGGAATGGGTGGGGGGATGATGGCCACCGAGAGGGAGGGGAGAGGCGCGGCCGGCCAGTGGAGGGAGGAGTTACCACCGGAGGGGGGGTCCTCCTGCAGGAGCCGGAGAGATATCCTGGGTCCGCCAGCGGGGGGGGGAGGGAGGGAAAGGGAGAGCTGGGAGAGGCCGATGACACCGTGGGGGGGAGCAAAACTTTACCGGCGGCTTCGCAGCCACAACGACCCACGAGGGGGGCACGCTGGGGGTGGGCGCCGCCGTGGAAGGAGGGGCGAGCTGTAGTGCCCCGTCCCGCTCAGTCAAACGGAGGAATAGGAACGCCGACGGCGTTCGGACTTAGCCTTGCAACGGCTACTCGGAGACATCGCTCGGTCAAGGCGACCGTTCGCTCAGGTGGGGTAGTTTCGGTGAACTAGCCTCATCTTTGCCTTCACATAATGAATTGCATATTTTCAACTTGCACAAGTAGGCTTAATAATAAAAGAGATGAATCCACATAGCTAAAGGGAGTAATCCCGACGGGTCGAATTGAGTTAGAATATGGAAAGGTCCAACGGTCAGCTTAGAGTTGGTGCACGACGTGCTTTGAAAATGACATTCGGTCCTTCGTCCCGTGGCTGGGGAGAAGGAAAAGTTGGTATTCACCACAAGCTAAGAGTTAGCCAAATTCATAGGCATCGCCCGCATAAATGCTTCATAAAGCATGCACGGTCTCTTCGCCCAAGGCGTGGCATAGCCTCTGCTCGCCGACGGGTTAAGTTGTATTGCACGGCTTGTGGCATAAGTTTAGGCACTCTAAATAACTTGGTTGTTCGAAGTCGAACACGTGCACGTCACGTTCCCACGACGCAAAGCTTGACGCAGCCTTTGCTCGTCATATTGTCGCAAAATAAGTTAGGCAAGTTACGTTAAGCTATCATGAGTAGTAGCAGGCACGGCCCTATGAGTTCTACGGTCGTGTATAACCACATAGTCTCACGATCGTAAGGTCCGTCATATAGAGTATGACTTGGGCGGTGGTGTCACATAGAGTTTCAAGTTGGTTTGAGACACGATGGCACGTATTTAGTATTTTAAGGCACGGGCCACGGTTGAGTCATTGAGTTTGGAAAGTGTTTCGATAGTTGTTCTTGAGTGAGTGAAATGATAGGGCAAGAAAGAAAGAATGCTCGCGACTGGGTCATCGAGGCAAGAAATAAAGAATGCTCACGACTGGATCATTGAGGCAAGAAAGAAGAATGCTCGCGACTACGGGTCGTCGAGGCAAGATCTCAGATGTGAGAAGGGTTAAACTTAGCCCTGAAAGAGATGGTAACACTAGAAGTAGCTTTGACTGTGTGAGACGTCAGTTCGAGTCGAGTCGAGTCTTGCATGGTCATTGGACAACTTGTACAAGGTAAAAATAACTCTGTTTCTCGAACGGCGACCCCGGCGGCCCAGAGGAATCGTTGCGATGGAGACATTTATAGCTGTGCTAGATGACCGCACGGGTTAGTTGGGGACTTGCAGCGGAGCTAGCTACTCGCGCTGGCAAGGAGCGTCCGTCTAATCAAAAGCTAAAAGGGAGTCCATTATAGGGTTGGGCCCTAGTGACTAGTTCATATAGATGAGTCGGCATGGGCGACGATCCACGTGTATGCCTTTGGATTAAGTCGAGTATTGAGTACAGTATATCAAGGAAGTTGAGTTGAATATGTGTGTACAGTTGGAACACAAAATGTTGGGCCTAAGATTTGGCTGCAACTTAGGGGACGTGCTTCGACGCTAGATGTGGCGTCAAGTCTTATGTTGTCGGCATATAAGTTGCATGGTTATGGTTGAGTTGTTTGAGTTTAAGTCAGGAAACCGTCGCAAGGCAAAGTTGTTTGAGTGACACTAAAATTCACAAGTCTTGATTGGGTCAGTTGGTGATCAAAGTAGCAAGGGCCACGAGGCGGCGATATGGTTGAGTCGTACATAGTTGCGAGGCACGGCACAAAGGATATGAAGCATGGTCACACGAAAATAGAGCCTCATCGCGTAGTTGCGTCTCTGATTATGGCCGTAAGGCAAACACGACTTGAGTTAACGTTGATATGCAAGCACGGGATGGTCTTGAGACACAAAATAGGCCAAGGCGTCTGTCCTAAAATCGACCCTAAGGAAAGAGTAGAAAGACAATTGATAAGAAGGGACTATGTTGCACAAAGTAAATCTAACGTGTTGGTTTTGTATGGGTGGACGATGAGCAAATTCCACCAGTATAGTTGAGTACTGACATCCACATAGTTTACATGTGCAGGCACAAGTAGAAGCTCGTGGCGCGGAGCTCGCTTGGATGCGTCGAGGTACGGAGTTCCTTGGCGATTCGAAGCGCACGGCCGCATGGAGTAAAGACTTATACGGGACATAATGTATAGACATCGCCTTCCGAAGCTTCCGCTGGCTCAAGCGTTGTATCGAGAGATGAGAGAGAACAGGGTGAACTTGTAATGTGAGAAGAGTGAGCATTGAGTGATTGTAATCTTGGCCTTACGCCCCCAATGTAACCGTTGTTTTAATATCAATAAAGAGCTTCTTTGAATAACTTGTGTTTTGTTCTAAATTTCTGCTGCTATTATTCAATGTCTCTGTATGGGACTTCTGTGTGACGACCCGTCGCAGCCGCTGAAATCGGCCATTATGGAACCCGCCTTGCACGAGCGCAATCTAGGCTCGTGCGGCATCACGCCTTAGCGAGGACGATCGCTCCTACGGGAGCGGGGCGTGACATAATGGTATCAGAGCACGGCCTTACGTCCTTGGACTATCGATTGAATTTTTTAACTTCGTTGTTTCCGCAAACTCTGAACCGTCGCTTCCGTAAGTTGTTATCGTTGGTGCGCTCTCTCTCAAATGTCCCACGAATGTCCATACAATAAGTCTATCTATTTTGCAAAACGTAGGAGAACAGTTTTTGATAAAACAAAAAGGATGGTTTGCATAAGCACGGTTGGCTAAGTTGGACTGGACATATACACCAAGGATTTATGTCGACCTTAAAAAAATCGAGTGCGGGATTCGAATTGTGCCGGACGAGAATGAGTTGAACTCGATTGAGTAAAGGGAGATGACTATCGATAGGGGTGATATCGAGCGACGATAACGTCGGTGCGATATATATGAGCGTACTTAGAAATTGAGGAATGGTTCGAACGAAAAAATTTGAAGGAGACGATTGTGAATCGAATGATAGTTTTGAGGATTTGTTGAATGACTTCATCCCTGAGTGGTGTATGGATAGCCTCAGGGATGTCGATCGATCGATTGAGGATGTGGGGTGTCGACGAGTCTATCAGCAAGCGTCGCGTGGATGCAAAGCCTTATATTGAATATGATTAAGCAAAATATAGTCTAGAAGATTTTGATGAGTCGATTCGAACAACTTAGAAATCGAAGCGCACGGAACATGTACGGGATTGAGGATCGCGTGAGTGTGAAATACAAAATGATTGAGTAGGTGAAATCGAATCGAGGAAAAAGTTAGGGTGTACGAATGGATGACTTGATCGAGAAAATTGATACGGATCGTATACGAAAAGTTAGTACGACGGAAAGATAGCGTGCATAAAAAAGTTGAATTTTGAAGTTACGCAATGACTCTAAGGATTGGATTGAATGTTTCTCGATGTTTTCAGTTAGCAAAGGAATGATATGATTTGGAGAAAAACGTTGGTCGATGACTTAAGATAGACGGATGAACAATACGTGAATTTGTGTTTGAGAAAAATCGATGTTGTGAATGATTCGAGGGATAATGATCGATTTGAATTTGAATGTCGAGGAGATTATCCAATTGGACGATAGCATCATTCGTACGACTCAAAATTTAGTTGCAAAGGAAGATCGTCAGGTTACGCATATCGTCGATGGTATTGAGGCATATCAAAGATCGATATGCGATAACTCGGGGGTACTCTGACTCGACGAACGACGATCGTGCAAGTATTATTGTTCGGTTGGATGCTATACTTAGGATTTTGATCGAGATGAATGTTGGATAAAAATGATTGTGTCTTGATGGTTACGCGGGTAACCACAACGTCGACAATCTTGTCTTGTGCGAGCGCGACTCCAGCCTCGCCCATGCGTCGCGTCGGATTTGGGGCGATTGTTCCGCGTGAGCGCTGACATGGTGATTCATGTCGCGGGAATATCGAACTCGAAAAATCTAGATGCGGCAACTTTGATTGTCTCGACTTGTCGGTTTGATGCGAAGAAAAAAACTTGAGGATGTTAGGACTTGCGATTGATGAACGAAATAAACTTGAGGATTGAGTAGATCCAATCCGCGCATCGAGAATGAATTAGTCTAGACGCAAAACAAGAATTACGTCCCGATGAGGATAATTATCCCGCGGGAGCATGCATGGTGATTCATGCCCACTGTGGATAATCTGACTCGCATGAGATCGGGACGCAACATATTGTTAAGCTAGACGACCTCACGATCGATTACGTGAATTGGAATAGATGACTTAGGAAATATGGAATGTGAAATTTGGTTAGCGACTAAATTGTGTCATAGCGTGCTTGAAATGAGAAGGATTGATAGGCGAACTATATCGAACGTGTTTGAAGGGATAGACTATACAAGATGACTTATTGAATGAGCGATTTGGATACGTCGTGAAATTGGTTGAACGTGAGTTGTCGTAGGATGGCTTTGCTGAATGACTCGGACCCCGTGTGACGAATATTGGGATGTACGTAGGGAATCGATGCTCGATGTTTAGAAATCGGAGTGATGCGAGCTTGGGTAGAAAATCCCGTACTATCAACTTGGTTTGACCTTAGGATGGGGTCAGTGTTGATATTGTTGTTTGGGAACTATAATTCCAATACTGACGAAAAAACATGGCCTAGCGGTTAGGCAGACGTCCGAGTGCAAAGTGGTAGAATTTGTGGAGGCACCACTCGCGAGTATCGGTTGACATGCATGTACATCAGGGACGCT
This sequence comes from Iris pallida, assembly GCA_029216955.1. NCBI lineage: Eukaryota > Viridiplantae > Streptophyta > Magnoliopsida > Asparagales > Iridaceae > Iris > Iris pallida. Next base: position 10,899,086 of record JANAVB010029620.1, read on the forward strand.
TAAATATGTGCACGATCCGACTCGAGTGGTGATGGCGGGATTTGCTATCACAAGGCTTGGCTGAAATACATATATTTTGGGGATGCCTGAAATATGTGCACGATCCAACTAAGTGATACGTTGAATCAAGTGAGACTTGAGGAATGGGGAAGTGTCGAGGATTTTGAGATCATAAGTTTTGAAGAAAAAGATTGTGGGTAGCGGTGGCTCGGATTTGAGGGAATGCATAGGAGAAGTGTGTGCGAGAGTCCTTGAACGTTGAGTAAAAGTGATAAGTCGATAAGTGTACTTAGTTTCGAGGACGAAACTTTTTCTGAGTGGTGTATGATGTAGTGCCCCGTCCCGCTCAGTCAAACGGAGGAATAAGAATGCCGAAGGCGTTCGGACTTAACCTTGCAATGGCTACTCGGAGACATCGCTCGGTCAAGGCGACCGCTCGCTCAGGTGGGGTAGTTTCGGTGAACTCACCTCATCTTTGCCTTCACATAATAAATTGTATGTTTTCAACTTGTACAAGTAGGCTTAATAATAAAAAAGATGAATCCATATAGCTAAAGGGAGTAATCTCGACGGGTCGAATTGAGTTAGATTATGGAAAGGTCCAACGGTCAGCTTAGAGTTGGTGCACGGCGTGCTTTGAAAATGACACTCGGTCCTCCGTCCCATGGCTTGGGAGAAGGAAAAGTTGGTATTCACCACAAGCTAAGAGTTAGCCAAATTCATAGGCGTCGCCCGCATAAATGCTTTATAAAGCATGCACGGTCTCTTCGCCCAAGGCGTGGCATAGCCTCTGCTCGCCGACGGGTTAAGTTGTATTGCACGGTTTGCGGCATAAGTTTAGGCACTCTAAATAACTTGGTTGTTCAAAGTTGAACGCGTGCATGACACGTTCCCACGACGCAAAGCTTGACGCAACCTTTGCTCGTCATATTGTTGCAAAATAAGTTAGGCAAGTTACGCTAAGCTATCAGGAGTAGTAGCAGGCACGACCCTATGAGTTCTATGGCCGGGTATAACCACATAGTCTCACGATCGTAAGACCCGTCATATAGAGTATGACTTGGGCGGTGGTGTCACATAGAGTTTCAAGTTGGTTTGAGACACGATGGCACGGATTAGTGTTTTAAGGCACGGGCCACAGTTGAGTCATTGAGTTTGGAAAGTGTTTCGATAGTTGTTCTTGAGTGAGTGAAATGATAGGACAAGAAAGAAAGAATGCTCGCGACTGGGTCATTGAGGAAAAAAGAAAGAATGCTCACGACTGGGTCGTTCAGGCAAGAAAGAAGAATGCTCGCGACTACGGGTCGTCGAGACAAGATCTCAGATGTGAGAAGTGTTAAACTTAGCCCTGAAAGAGATGGTAACACTAGAAGTAGCTTTGCCTGTGTGAGACGTCAGTTCGAGTCGAGTCGAGTCTTGCATGGTCATTGGACAACTTGTACAAGGTAAAAATAAATCTGTTTCTCGAACGGCGACCCCGACGGCCTAGGGGAACCGTTGCGATGGAGACATTCATAGCTGTGCTGGATGACCGTACGGGTTAGGCGAGGACTTGTGTCACGACCCGTTCTCGAATAACCGAATACGAGTCGGACACGCCCAGCCTTTGTTGTTAGACACAACAAAGTAAGCTGTACCTTTCTAGGGAAACTAACCAGATAATATGAACATGAATGAAATCGCAGCATCTATATAAATGTGTCCCAACCAGAGTAAAGTACAATATCTGAAATTATTACATTCAAACTAATGAAAGAGTCTGCTAGTCTCAATACATGGAAAGATAATAGGAAATACTAAAGAAGCACTAGGCTTCTGCAGCCTCTAGGTCACAAGCAGCTCCAGCTGGCTCAGCAGGGAAAGCAATATCCTGACCATAGTAGGTGTCATACAAGGCCTCCATCTCACCTGCAACATATCCTATTCAGGAGCAGAGCAAAGTACAGTTCTAGGTAATGAACAATAACATCATGATATGGAAAGTAAATACTGAAAGAACAAGAAGAACAAGATATGTAAAGAAAAGGAAGAACATGAACTACTGCTATAAAGATACATGAAAGATCAGGACTATATAAAGATACATGAAAGATCATGACTATAGCTAAAATCAAGATCAGGATCATAGGAAACTAATGTAAGAACAAAATCCTGAACATGTGTGTTTATAAATTTGAAATACTTCTATGATATGTGACCGGCTTAGGTAAGACCATGAAAGAGCATGAAAAGATCCTGGAAGATCATATAAGGTACGGCTTAGGACCCGCGTGCACTGTGCGAGGCCTAAGCTAAAGATCATGAATAAGTATCCGGGTTTGGTCACATATCTAGAGTATTTCCCCACCCCAAGATACAAGTAAGATCATGAAAGAACAAGCCATAAAAGATCATGAACGTGTCGCAGTGTGTCAGCAATAAGAACAAAAAAATGCACTGATCAAAACCATAGAGTGTACTTGCCTTGCTCCAGGAAAGTACGAGTAGGTAAAAGAGCTGGATGATCTCCTGTTAATAATGATTACAAGTTGGTTAAGATCTAAACTATCAATTCTAAAATATTACTATCTATTCTATTTACTAATGAACTAAATGTCTAATAAATCCCACTGAAATTGCAGGAAGTATCTAGCAAGTTAACTAGTTAAGAAAAATAATTCCAGTTTTAATAATTAACTGTTTAATCAAAAGGGTTGTCTTTCATTGGAAAGATAGTTTTGGTTATGAGTTAATTACCAGAATTTAGTAAAAAACTTTTTAAAATAAAGAGCTCAACTTCTGAAATCTAATTGCAAAGTTTTATACTGAAAGTAAACAAAAGAAGATTTATTTAAATTAAATTATAAATATACTGCTATAGTCCAACCAAGGTACTGGCCCAAATTCTGGCCCAACAACCCAACTCGGTCCAAAGCACTATAGTTCCAACTACCATAAGCCCAGCACAGAACTAACTCAACTGGCCCAACACTAAATCCCTATGGCCAACCCACACACACAAAACATATACAAAATATTACAGCCCAGTGGGCTGATCCAGCCCACTCCATAATTACAATTAAAATTCAAATTTGAATAAAACAATTGAATCCAACAGCTAGCCCAACTCAAGTCCAACCCAAGGTCAGCCCATCAACAGTCCAACAGCACAGCAGGTACACACGGTCAGGTCATCTTCTTCGTATCCGATACGTACGTCGGATACAACAGCAGGTACGATACGGGTACAATAACATGTACGACACGGGTACAATAGCAGGTACAAGCATCAAGTTCAACAGCAGGTACACCAAGTAGTGGTCCACAATAATCCAACCGTTCAATTCGGACACGACACCAAGTCCAAACAGACACGAACACCAGAGTAGCTCGAACAGAAAGAAACAAGAGTTACTAAGAGTAAACAACTTCCATCACAGAAGAACAAGAAAATAAAATCATGCATGCAGTGTCCGACACAAGAGTATCAGGACACAAGATCTCAGTCTTAGTAATGAACCCAAATTCTCAGATCTATAAGTTTATGAAGAACTTGTCTCAATTTCTCAGATATGAGTTTTAAACCCATAGATCTAAATCGATTCTGCATGCATAATAACAGATCTCAAATGATCACAGAAGAAAATGCTCAGATCTACGGATCTGTCACAGATCTGTAAGGATCCAGACAATCATTAGATCTAGTATAGATCTTCAAAATCAGAGATCAACTACCGAACCATAGCATACCCATAAATCCCCCACACATACATAACATTAACAGAATCGACAAGATCTAGTTATAACTTATGAAGAACATCATAGATCTAAATAAGCATGCAACGATCTACAAAGATTTTATCACAGATCTTAAAGATCTCAGAAATCTTTTCGAGATCAACACAGAGTCGGAATGATCCTCAAAATTAGTCAAGTTCATCACAGATCCGCAGATCTCAGAGATCTCCTCGAGATCTCATTATAGATGTTTGCAAAGAGGAAAGGCAACGGTCAGATCTAGAGATCTGACCTAGATCTACAGACAGAAGGCTAGGGTTTACCCTCAAAGAAGTCGAAGCCTCGAAAGCTCGCCGGAAAAGAAGAGAAGAGACAGATCTGGAAAGGAAGGCTCGGTCGAAGCAGCGCCTAGGCGTCGAGAGAGACTTGCCTAGACATGGCCGTCGTCTTCATCGCCATCGCCATCATCGTCGGGGTCATCGGCTTCAATAGGGTCGAAGTCGCCTCGCTCAGATCAAAGTCGAAGCCCGCTCAGATCATCATCGCCATCAGAGTCGCCGTCATCATCGTCATCAAGTCGTCGGCGAAACTGGGGAGCCCAAGGTCGACGGAGAACACTCGAGAACGGTGGGGTTCTCGAAGGGTCGACGGAGAAATCGAAGAGACAGAGAGAAAGAAATGGGTCGGTTCCACTCTCTCTCTCGAACAGTCTGGTAATAAACGAAAAAATGAACATATGCACATAAGCCCCCCCGCTTAAAACACAATTGCAACTACCCCCTCTTCCTTTTACTAATTACATCCCGCCCCTAAATTAATAGGAAAATTACTAAAAAGTCCTCTGCCTTTTCATAATTATAATATATATATAAAAACAGTTTTTATAATAAGGAAAGTAATTAAAAAGTTGTTACAACAACTTAAAAGTTGTCCAAAAATAATCCCCTCCAAAATATTTCCAAATTATACATTGAACTAATAACAAGTATATACTTTATAGGAATTAAATTTATTTATTTAGGAAAACTGGGAGGTGGAGTTACAAATCTCCCCCCTTAAAAAAATTTCGTCCTCGAAATTCAAAGGACCAAAATTAAAACTCAGCAATCACAAGGTCCAAACATCAGTCATTTATTGAAAATAGAAATCCACAAAACAGTAATACAATCAAACAAACAAAGTGGGATAGCGCTCCCGCATCTCGTCTTCGCGTTCCCATATGGACTCTCCCGGAGAGTGGTGTCTCCATATGACACGAACAAGAGAAATAATCTAGTTCCGCAAGCGCTTCTCCCTCCGATCGAGGATCTCTACTGGCTGCTCCTCGTAAGTCAATCTCGGGCCCACCTCCAGCTCAGAATAGTCCACCACGTGGCTCGGGTCTGGAATGTAGTGTCTAAGCTGAGATACACGGAAGACATCGTGCACTCCCTCCAAGCTAGCTGGAAGTGCTAAACGATAAGCCACCTCGCCAATCCGTGCCGTCACATCGAAGGGTTCGATGAATCTCGGACTGAGCTTCCCGCCTCTGCCGAATCTGATGACGCTCCTAGTCGATGAGATCTTCAGGAACACTCTGTCTCCTACTTCAAACTCAAGTGGCCGTCTGCTGCTGTCCGCCCAGTGCTTCTGCCGATCCTGTGCAACTCTGATATGCTCCCGGATCAGTCTGACTTTCTCAGCTGAGTCTACCACCATCTCTGGCCCAAGTAAAGCTCTCTCTCCAACGTCGTCCCAAGATAACGGCGTGTGACATCTCTGTCTATATAGCTGGCATGTCTACTGTATTTTACCATTTAATTTAAGACTTGATTCCATGTTTATCCTGATTTATGTCATGGTTATCGATTATATGTACTTGATTGACTTGACTTGACTTGATCGTGATCGTTGACTTGACCCTGACATGTTATTAGACATTTACTATACCTGATCACCTGGTTCGTGAGCTCCCATCGAGTGCGAATGAGTCATACTATAGTTAGGGAGTCCCCATCGGCCTACTGACTATAGGACTGTGAGCTCCTATCGGGCTGTGGTTACCCCGACTTACTTATAATCACGCTTGATAGCACTATCCTTGATAATATGCCAGTTACCCTTATTCCTTAGTCTCATATTATTTTTTTGTACTATTTCTTATTTTTCTTGCATATTATTTACTGTACAGTAGGCATATATATTATGTGTCTTGCTAGTCCCCTGAGGACCTGGTGATCTCTCCAGGTATTAGATGAAGGTATGATACGTTGATGGAGGATGGTTGCTACACCAAGTCTGCAGGTATATTTAGTTGATGTTTTTATATTTCTCCTCCGTATTTAGATTTTGTCCTATATTTGATTTTCGTTGTTGTTATAGCCTAGTCTTTTACAAGCTTCTACTTTCTTCTAGCTTGATTCATGATAAATGTGTTATTGGGGATCCACTCTAATACATTTATCTACTCTAGAATCAGTGTATTACGGTCTGATCAACCTTAGTGCATTTGATTCGTCATTGTTACCGTTATTTAGTGGATTGAGATATAGTTGATTCTAGAACAACCAGACAGCTTATACGTATTCGAGCTGGGATGGAGTCCTCTCGATGCGTAGCTGGCATGTATACGTATCCTAGTCCTACGTATTTTAGGACTATGGCATTACACTAATGCTACTGGATGGTTAATAAAACATGGATAAAATCATATAGGGTGTGGGTGTCTACTGTTGGTGGTATTGTTGGGGTCACTGGAACCCACGACTCTCGATGTTCATATTGCTCTGCCTCGGCCTCTACTACCACCACCACTTCCTCACCGACTAAAGAGGAAGAAGTGTAGCCTCCTTTCTGTAACTACCTAAATCCGAGAGAGAGATATTTTTGTCAATTCATATTATATATATTATTGTACCTAATTATTTATTTTATGTCGTGTATTATTTATTAATATTGTGTTAGTTATTACGGTTAATGGCTAGCCTATTTGTTAGACTTGTGTTAGTGAACCACTTATTGTAGATACTAGATTAGAGCCCAACAAATAGCATAACATAACTTATGGACCAACTTATTAGACTAGACCAAAATTAGACCATTTGTCATGGCCATTTAATTAAAAATAGGGATTAGAATAAATACCAAAGTAGGAATAGAGCCTTAAATGTATTAGTTAGCTCTCATGGCAACATTTAGGGAGCACAGTTGATATTTTGGAACAACAAACCCTAGCCTAGGGTGGCCGGCCATGTAATGGAGGAGGCTTCCATTCTTCATTTCATTCCATTGTCCATTTTCTCTCACTTTGGAGTTCTTTCCCAAATAGACATTCCTTCACCATTTTCTTTCAAATCTCACTCAATCTCTCATAAATCCCTCTCATTCTCTACATTAGAAGGATCCTAGGAGCTTGGAGAGTAGGAGCACAAGAAGAGGAGTTTATTTGGTAGGAGCTACGTGTCCGGATCGTGTCCATTTGACTTTTTATTGGGAGTCCATCTTTTAATAGATATATACCTCATTTTTCTCTCTATTTAGGCTATATTTATGTTATCTCCCATGGTCTAGGACTACCCATAGGGAGAGTTGAGACTCAAATGACTCTCTATTTGTAAGTTATATTGGATTTTGTACCATTTTTAGGAGAATTCCGAGAATGGTACACCAAGTGTTTGTCATTAGGTTTGTTAGATCTATTTAGTGTAGATTTGGTTGTGTGTGTCTAAATTCATGTCCACAAATGGATACGTATAGGTCGTGTCATAATACGGTAGGACATGGAGCCAATTTGGAGATTTTTGCCTCCGACACTTGTGGTGCACATGTCCAAATTGCACATGACACTTAACTAGCCTTGCCATGCTCTAATTATGTTCTAATATATATAAATTTGTCTATGTAGTTTGGTAAAATTTGGACAAGGTTTGGTATAGGTAGTTTGGGCATATCACAACCGTATCATAGATTAGTGCAATACGGGGGTGATGTACACCAAGTATTTGTGTTTGGACCTATGTGTGTGTGTTTGTGGGTACACACATGTAGTGGTGTGTGTGAGTATCATTCATGATTGTGTGTATGTTCATATAATGATATAGGTAAGTACATAGGAATATAGGGGGTATAGATATGTATGTACACATATATGTGGGTGTGCATTAGAAAGAATGGAACTGTAGGAACACTTGCCACTTGATTCACTTGAGAAGGGGGACAATGTATCAGTTCACTGTAGGACTGATTTGAGTGAGTGTCACACATAAGTTTGTGTGTGTGTGTTATACATATGTAATGTATAGATTGATAGATAGATAGGTAAGGGCATTGGGGGAGGGGATTTCAAGTCAGTCCATATTAGTAGGGGCTATTGCCTGTGCATACAGGTGCCTGTTAGGCCTTGTGCAATAGACTTTGGAGGCATGAACTGCATTGTGTGTTTGTTTAGGCAGTAAGAAAAGAGTTATCCTATGCACATGTGTGCACTAACCAGGCAGGACAGCAACAAATGTAAGCTTGTTGCATTAGGCAGCCGTGTTAGTGGCATTGCCTATTCCCAACTGCAGCAGCTTGGATGTCCTGATACAGCACCTGGCAACATCTGGAATAGGCACAAACAGTAGGGAAGGCAGGGATGGGAAGAAGGAAAGGCTGTCTGGCCCTGCACAATAGCATTTGGCATCAACAACTAAGTGTGTGTGTGTGTGTGTTGTAGTGGAAACAGCGATAGAAGGGTGTGTGTGTTAACTGTTACACATAGGTGTGTGCCTACATATTTGGGCAATTTATATGGGCACATCATATTTTGATCATGGCTAGCCTGGATTGTGGCTAGCCCAAAAATTTATGGTTTTCACTAGGCTAGCCAAAAATTTTGATCCATGGCATTCCCAAATTCCTGCCCCCCAAACCCATTTTTTCCCCTTCATTTGCAAAATCTATTCTCTCTCTTCCAAAACCCTCACCCCTCTCTTCTTCTTCTTCTTCTTCCTCTTCTCCTCCACCTCTCCTGAATCCCCAACATCTTCCTATTCTCATCCATAACTCCTAAATCTCCGACATTTTCCACTTCTCCTCCACCATCCTCCTCTTTTGAAGAAATTATTTCAAGCACTCAAATTCTTTCTCAATTTATTTCCAAAACCCTAGAAATTAATTTAAAGAATTCAAGCATCAATTATATTGTTTATTTGAATTCTTTGTAGCCCATTTGAATGAATTAAACTACATTCGGAGTGAAAATTTATCCATTTAAATTAAACCCAAGTATGAACGACGAGAAAACTCTGCGTCGACAAGGACTGCCCAATTTTCTGGCAGTCCTACAAACTGAATGGACTGCCAGAAAACTGGACACTTCTAAGTCACAACATGTGAAACTTAGGACTGCCCATTTTTCTGGCAGTCCTATAAACTGAATGGACTGCCAGAAAACTGGGCAGTCCTAAGTCACAACATGCAAAACTTAGGACTGCCCATTTTTTTTGGCAGTCCATTCAGTTTGTAGGACTGCCAGAAAATTGGGCATTCCTACACAAAGTAAGGACTGCCAGAAAAATGGGCAGTCCTTTGTTTCACTTGCTGTGACTTAGGACTGTCTAGTTTTCTGGCAGTTCATTCAGTTTATAGGACTGCCAGAAAATTGAGCAGTCCTTATTTACACTAGTTGAAACAATAATATTATGGTTTCCACCAATATTATGGTTTGTACATTATGAGGAGCCTTTGGGTGCCATCAAATTGGAAATGAGAAGAAAATTAGGGTTTAATTTTTGGATGTTTTCTTCTCATTTTCTTCTCCATTAATTGAAAATCGAAATGGGAAGAAAATTAGGGTTTAAACTCCATTGTACTTGGAGATAGTTAGGATGAGTTGAGGAAGAAAATTAGGGTTTAAATCCTATCGAAATTCTCATTTTTGGTTGTTGTTGTTCTTGTTCTTGTTCTTCCTCTTCTTCTTTTTCTTGTTCTTCTTGTTCTTCCTCTTCTTGGATGAGTTGAGGAAGAAGAAGAGCAAAATTAGAAAAATTGACTTTTATACAAAAAAGTGGGATAGCCATGATCACTTTCTTCAATGTCAAACTTGTAAATAAACCAAAGTTCAAAATGGTCTAGCCAAGATTATTTTTTGATGTGCCCATATAATTCGCCCATATTTGAGGGATAGCTATATATATATATATATATATATATTAATAAAAAATGATTTATTGAAAACGAAGGGGAGCTCATGAAGAGCTATACAGGTGCAGGGCTGGAAAACACAAAAAAGCCCTGATAAGCGAGGAAATGAAAACAACATGTAGAAAATCTAAATATTCGATTTTTCAAAATTTTGGGGGACCCAAATTCCAAAAAACCTACATTTCAAATTTTTGGAAAGCAAAGTTTCAAAAATTTGAAAATTCAAAATCGCAGCTTGTGCTGGGTTAGGCCAAGCGCGCGTCCCGAGAACGTTGTGGTGGTGGGAGGGCGCGTGGCCCTAGGGGTAGGTGGACGCGGGGCCCTAGCGGGGCGGGTGGGCACGGGGCCCTAGCGGGGTGGGTAGGCGCGGGGCCCTAGGAGCTGTTGCTGAGCCCGGAGCGCAGCGCGCTGTATGAGGGGGCGTACGGTACGAGGTGCCTCGGGCCCCCCGCCGGCGCGTCACACGGGGCGGAGGTGTGGCGACGAGGGAAACGGGGGCAGGTGAGCGCCAGCGGTGGAGGGGGGCCAACAGCCGGCGAGGATGGCAGGGAAGACGGGGAGGGGGGACGGGGCGTCGTCGGTCGCCGGGGCGGGAGGGCAGGGCGACGATCGGGAGAGAAGAGGGGGGATAGGGGGAGGGGAAAGGAGAGGGTGAGGCAGGCCACCGGGCGGATGGAGCAGAGGGATCGACCTCCGGGATGCCTGGCCGGCCGGCTACTAGGGGGCGGTCCCTTCCGCATGCGACTTCAGGAAGCTCCGGAGCTCGTAGCGGGGGGCGTTCGTCGATGGCGGCGACGCCGCCGGCAGGGGCACACCGACCGACGACGTGGAGTAACTCACCATGGAGGATGCCAGGATGGGGGAGAAACTTGCCGAGGAGGGGGGGCATCGAGGGCCACGACACAGTGGCCGGAGCGAGGGGCGCGGGCCGCTGCACGACCGCCATAGCCCACGAGAAGGGGGCCTCCGGCGCCGGGGGGAGCGCCGAGGAGGATAAGAGGGTGGGGACGGGGACCGGACCAGCGCCGCCGAGAGCTGAGAGGGGCAAGGACGACCACCCAAGGGCTAAGAAATCGGCCTCCCCGTGGGAGGAGGCGCCGGCCATGAGAGAGGAGGCACTGCTGGGGAGGGAAGCGCCGGCCACGCTAGAAGCGTTGCCGCTGTGATGGGGGCCTCCACTGCGGTGGGGGGCGCCGACCACGAGAGAGGGGCGGCTAGAGGAGGAGGCGCCGGGGGTGTGGGGGCGTCAAACGGGGAGACGCGCCCGTCGTAGCCGCGGGAGGTGCGGCTAGAGGAGCTGCCAGCGCGGTGACTCGCCTAGACCGGTTGTGCCACTGTCGTCGAGGCTGACGGCGGCGCCGACGGGGGTGAGGAAGGAAAAGGGTTGTGAAGGGAGGGAGGCCGCTCGGCGAGGAGCTGGCGAGCAGAGGTGGAGGGCCCCACGGGGTGGTGGGCCAGGCGCTGCCCGGCCAGCCTGGGGAGGAGGGCCAGGCGCAGCCTCCGAGGGGGACGAAGACGCCGATGGGCGTGGCCGGGCCTGGAAGGCCAACTGGCCAGCCGAGCCACCAGATCCCGGCCGGGGCGGTGGCCGGAGTAGCAAGGAGAGGGGCTGGCACCGACCCGGGCTCCCGCCTATATATATATATATATATATATATATATATATATATATATATATATATATATATTAAAAGAAAACTATTTATTGCCTAGAACCCAGGGTGAAAACTTGGACGATTACAGGATAGCGCTATATACAACAACCAAAAAACAAAATAAGCGAACGCCGAAATCAATCCCAGGGTGAAAACTTGGACGATTACAGGATAGCGCTATATACAACAACCAAAAAACAAAACAAGCGAACGCAGAAATCAATCTGTAAAACCCCTAAATTTCTACTTTTTTTTAAATAAATTTGATACTGATTTTTTTATTTTTGTATATTGTACATCGCGTAGTTGTATTGTACGTCGCGCGCAAAATTTTGTTTTTCGTAATTGCTCGACTAGTACGACTATGTGCGAGCGTACATATTCTTGAAAAATATTTTTTTTTCTATTTTTATAGTTTCGAAATAATATAGATAATAATTATTTTTAGCTATCGTGCCTAAATTTTCAAGTTTATGATTTTAATTATGAAAAGCCTTTCATTTATACAGATATATAATAAATAATTTTCCTATAAAATGGTATATTAGAAAAGTATATTTATGTAAATATTATTTGGAAATACATATATATTTCATAATTATTTATTAGTTTATTTTTAAATAATAATATAATTTTTAAAATTATTATTATTAGTATTTTTGGAAAATATATTTTGAAATTATTGTGGCGATTTAAATCTTGATTTGATTTTACGGATTTATTTAAATAGTTAAATTAATATATATATATTTGAAATTTGATTGATTTTAAACTAAAGGATGGAATTTAATTAGATTTAAATTGATTTAGATTTGGATTGAAATTTATTGAATTTGATTTAAAATAAATAGAGGAATTATCTAAGGGGATTTGCAACTATCATAATCCTTATCTAAATAATAGCTTCCACCTCCTATATAAGGAGAGGCTCATTATTCTCTATTCCATTAATTTTCTCCACCTACAAATGTGTTTGTGCATCATGTCCGTGCACATCAAGCCATATCCATTCACTTCTTCTATTTTTCATCCTTGATTAATGTTCTCATTAAAGAAATTCTCTTTTCCCTTCCATCTATTTTCTCTTATCACAAATTTTTACTATCCTTTTACCGATCAACCAAGTCCGTCTATCCTAGTAGTCCTTAAATTTTGAGTACGAAAATTTTTAAAGGTGGGTAGATTTGTAACTCATCTTCCCGAAATTATTTTTTTAAATTATATCTATATATTTTAATTTCGTGTTTAAAAGTAATTTTCGTAGAAATTTTGTAAAAGATATTTTGTGATTACTTTTTTTCTACCAAAACCTAGTTTTAGATTAATGGTTTGAAATAATGTTTCTAAAAAAATGTTCTCGAATTTTTATTTGAAATATAAAATATATTTTTTATTATTTTTGGTCTTCTAAAAATTGGTTTTTAAAAAAAAATGAGCGATAAAAGTTTTTTTGTCTATTTATTTTTAAATAACGATTTGGATTTATGAAAGTAAGTTTTATAATATTTAATGGCATCGAGTATTATTTTGATATGTTAATCAGTTATTTGATTATATTTGAATTTATTTAAATTATCTTGATGGTTATCAACTATACTTTAAATTATGTTGATAATTTAAAATACTTACGATGACTAATTGAAGCATTACGATTTGTTTAATCTAGATTTGAAATATTATTTGATTAAATAATTTATTTATTATTTGATTTAAATTATTTTGATAAATATTAGATATTATTTTAAAGTTATTATGTTGAGTTTGATTTGGATTTGGATTCATATGATTTGAATTATTTGATAATATAGAATAATACTTAAAGTTATTATGGTGATCATTTAAAGGTTTGCAATCAAATTGATTTATTTTTTAAATAATTTATTTGATTTAAATTTATGGGAAGATTTATCCATTAGAAATTCTTATCCTATTGGAATCATATCTAGCATTAATGTGAGCACCCTAAATTTTGGGTTGATTTTTTTTCATTTTATTTTAATTTTCTGATTGGGGGTAATTTTAAAATTTTGTGTTTATAATTATTTTAATAATGATATTTAATTCATGATATGATTTTTGGTGATTTTAAATCATTTTAACATTATTTAAATCAATGACTTGTGGTTTTGACGTTTTGCTAGTGAAACCCTAGAGACTGTTTGACCTAGAGCCTAACCATGTGATTATGATATTTTAATGTCATTTTTGGCCAAAGGATATTTTTGCATTTGACCTCTTTAAATTATTTTGATATTATTTTATTATTTATGATATTGTTTTGGGGTTATTTGAGTCGGGTTCGAATTTCAACTCAATCCGACTTGAAACGGGGACCCGGGGGTAGTTTGACTCTAGTGGGACCCACACACTAGTTAGGCATGGCCCACATGATATTAATTTTAGTCCACATGATAGAAATATTTTAGTTAGAGGTTAGACTAATTATTATGGATAAGGTTAGTGTGATTAGAGACTTTAGAATGACTAATTTAGCCCCAACCAATTAGCCCTTTCCTAATACTCATAGAATAGGTTAGTAGGGGCTTTTGGACTTTTCCTAATAGGACAAAACCACCTTTATGGCCAGCCACAATAAGGATAGGGTTGACTCTCCCATTTGTCATTATCCATCTATTTTTCTCTCTTGTTCTTCTCCAAATTTCTAGAGAGCAATCCCTAGCAATTTCTCCACCAAATCCTTCCATTTTACCACCAAATCTTCTTCTTTCCTTCTCCATTCTAGCCAAGGAGGAAGCTACCCAAGTTTGGGAGGATTCGGAGCTCGTTTGTGTCCTTTTGGAATCTCTACGTGTCGGTGTCGCTCCGGGAAGATTTTTCTTCGATTCGATCTACCGGGAGGTATAAATCCCTTCTCCTTTTCATTTCCTCATATATATAAGTCTATTTTGAACCCATAGGAATGACCCCCATGGTTGTATCTCCATTTGTGTCCATTTTGTGTCCATTTGGAGGTCATAGGAGTGTCCTTTGTGTTGTAGATGTGTTCATGTTACATATATAGATTTATATATATATATATATATTGTAATGAGAGTATATCTATATTTATATATGTAATAAATGGTTCATGATGATTATATAATCAAGTTTTTGAGTGTGGTTACTCATATTATTATTGCTATTATTGTTGTGGATAATTAGGATATATATTGTGTATTCTTTTGGCTCAAACTATCTAAATCCGTCATGATTTTTATCCACGTTTTTAATTTCAGCCATAACTTCGAAATGTCATAACTTCTAGCTCAAAGCTCGGTTTAATCTTCCGTTTTTTTTAAAATAAGCGTATTGAAGTTAGCTTTCCAAAAACATGTATTAATAGGTCTAATTCTTTCTGTAACTTTTTGGAGAATTATTTGAGTGTCAGCTGTACGAAAGACAAACGCGTTCTCGGTGTTTTCGCGATTCCGGGAGTTTCCGGAAACGAAAATGCGATCCGTTTAAAGTTTCGGAAAGCTAACACATAGATCTATAACATACTTTAATCATAGAGTTTAATTCATACTGAGGTGGTACAGTATTCATTATTAGTAGGAGTTACTATTCGGCATATGCATTTTGTGCACCCTTGTGTGTAATATAATGTTCTATTTGATTTTAACCTATATTAATATATATACATTATGTAACTAAATAGAGAATGCAAGCATGAGTAAATGTTTAAATAAATGATGTATGAGGTGTAAGTATCCTATCTAATGTAAGCATGTATAAGTATGACTTGTAATGAATATGTAGGTTCCATAGTATGTAATGTATGGTGCATATAGTAGTGCAAGAGAATAAATGAATGATGAATGAATGCAAGCATGAATGTAATGTAATAATAGATGTAATGTATGCAATATACAAGTTAATGAGATGTAATGTTCTATGTTAACACAAATCCTATATTACCTCATGTACCCCCTTATACTATGTTGACACTATCACACTTGACACATTGTTCACTTACACTTTGACACTTTTTGATATGTATACACTATGTATACCTATTTAACCCTCACTTGCCCCTTTGCCATGTTCACATACACACATAGCCTCTTAAATAAGTATTTATGAATATAGTTAACTTAGCTATGTATGTATATTATATATATGTTAGCATATTGTGTTGTAATATATAAGTTTATATAACCATTTGAAATGCCATGATTATAGACCTAATGTTGAATACTAATATATGCATATTTATATATGTGTAGACATATATAGCTTAAAGTAATAGATTATCTAGTGTATATCCAATGTGAATTCTTGCCTATTTGAGTATTGAATAATTGCATGCTATATAGAGTTGGGTGTATGTTGGCTTGTATAGCCTTGTATTGATGTGTGCTTGCTAGGATAGTCTTGGTTAGGCCTAGTAAGACTTACTGGGTTAGGACATGACCTAGTTTGACCTAGTTTGACTAGTGCAGTTGACCAGAGTTGACCAATGGTTGACTTTGGCCTAGTTTGACCTAGATTCATGTAGAATGCATTGTAGTGCTTTATATTACCCTTCTGGACATGTTGTGACTTGTGCTGTTCTAATTAGGAGCCAGACACCTCTCCTCGGATAGTATATTTACTTTGGACATTCAGACATCAGGCGAGTATATTCTCTGACCGTTTCATACTTGTATGGATTTACATTCTTGCTCTAGATTACTGTACTTGATGCTGATACGACTGTTATCACGGATTGGTACTATATGGATCTCCTTTTGAGATGTTATCTCCTTGTATTCACTAAATACATATTGTGACGTGCATTTCACTTCCATATTGTATTTATTGAATACTCATATCCTTGTATACTCATTGTACATATTGTACTCTCATTATCACATGAGCCCCATGGATAGACCATTGTACACTATTGTATAATATTGTACATCCATTGTATAACATTGTACACTATTGTATAAGATAACGTAACTGGAGTAGATCCTTGTGTATTGATTGGGGAGGGGGAGTAGAATTGGTTATGTACTCAAATCCTATTGTACAACATTGTATAACTATTGTATATGTCTATTGTACACCCACGTACAATGGAGTTACCATTGCATTTTCCTAGCCCGTTTATATAACCAGATTGTACTCTAAATCACATGTTCCTTACAGTTCTTACTTATCATATTTAGATATTTCCTGTTATTAAATCTCTACTATTTTCTATACATTTTTCTTTCAGCATTTCATGTACTTTACTCTATTGCATGCTTTATATTTTCTAACTCGATATGAACTGCGTGAGATATTTTGTGCTCGCTCCCGTCCTGACTGGACCTGTTGATAAATTTTACAGATAGCCTGGAGGTGCCTGCTAGCCTAGAGGAGACACATTAGAGGTTGTTTAGGTAGTTATTTCATTTTGTCTGGAGTTGTATTTTACTTTGTGGATTACTGTATTGAGTTTTGAGATGTATTTATGGGTTTATGTATCATAGACACTTAGACTTCTATCTCCTGTATCTCTTTTGGATTTCATGTTTTATCTACCTTATCATGCTCTACCTTAGATGTGATTGAGACTGTATCTGCTATGTCACCCCCATTCGGGGAGTATAAACTGTTTAGTCTTATACTGTTATATGCATTGAGACCTAGGACAGCGTTCTACCGCCGACACTGCGGCGTAGGCTGGGCTTTGTTACGTTCTCGTATCCTAACTCTTGGGTGCGGGTCGTGACACATTTTTAGTGGTGGCCCATGCAGGTCGAGTTTATGTAGTGGTATTCGAACTAGAGTACCACTACAACCTGCACTAGGAATAAGATATATTTTGAAGATACTCAATCACAATTAGGATCCCTTGAGAGATTCCTGGGACGACCCTTGAGAATCTTGTTTAACTCCGATTTGAAAACTCTTTTTTCCTTGATTTGATTTATCTTTACTTTCTGTTGTTGAATTTGATTTTGATATATTATTATTGAATTTGAGTTTGTATTTATTGAATTTGATGAAGGTTGTGGAATTTTGAATCTTGATGTTAGCTGTAGCATCCGAGTTTGTAGTTATATGATTTGAAGGATTTTGTTCATTTCTGAATTTTGATGTTCGTTGATAAATTTGATTTTTTTTTTGGTATTCATTGTTGATTTAATTTAATTTTTGGCAAGATAAAATTATATGGGCTAGGTCATCTAAGTTATGAAAATCTTGTCTTCTATAGTCACATTAGCCAGCATGGTGATGACATATAGTCTGATTTTGGATATATTTCTCGGGTGTGGAAATTTAAGGTTTTCGCAGTCAAGCTAGCGGCATCGCGAAAATGTTAAATACCATGATTCTAGAGGTATGTGCATAAGTCAAGGACTCTGTGATTATCGTAGCCTTGCTCACTAGTATGACGAGAATTTAGAGTACCATAATTTTGGATAGACGCATATGATTATCAGATTGTACCTTAAATGTTTTCGAACATGTTTTTGCTACTTTTGTTTCAGTCATTCAAAAAAAAAGAGAAGGAATTATTGTTGTTTTGTTTTGTTTTGTTTTGTTTTGTTTCTCATTGTTTACTTAGGATGTAGCTTTAGCTATTTTTATAAACCTTGTGTAACTTCTTACAAAAATTTATTTCTTCTTAATACAATAAACCAATGATTTTGCTAGGCCTTATTTTGGATTTGGTATTATAATTCTTGTTTCAAAAAAATGGGTCCCTCTTTTAAATAGATAAGCAGAACAGATTCTATTATCATTCTTTTTCTGCCAATATTTTTACTACCATCATTCCTTGTCTTATATACCTGTCCTGATTATATCAATTCCCTGTATCATATATAATTCTGTCAGCTATACCTTGAAAACTCTTGAATCTTTATATCATTTTTATCTGAGAAATGTTGAGAAAGTGATATAAATCATCTAGTTCGGAAATGATGTAATTGGTTATCATATGATGATTTTGTAGGAATCAGAGTGTTGGATGTCAAATATAAAAAAATTTGAAATGGAGATGTGGTAAAGGTTTAAAATGAAATCGAGAGATAAATGTTATCAATTTACAAACAATCACAGAAAGTGGGTTATGAATAATTCATGGATGTATTTCAAAACTAATGAGGATGTTTAAGGTCAACCTAGTTTTGAGAACTTAAAAATCTTTGTTATTGATTCTTGGAAACTATTACAAGGCTATGTAAAAATTTAAAGATGGAAAGGAGAATTTAATCGAATAAAATGATTATGCAAAATTGAACTAGATATTGTAAGATGGTGACTAGAGACAGAGAGAACACAAGAATTTTACGTTATAGAAATTATTTTAGATGATCGGGAAGAAAATTGTAGAATTCAAAAAAAAATATATTTGAAGGTGAACGTTGAAGAAAATATGAAGGTTGATTTATAAAAAAAGAATAAATTTTATGTGACATAGTGGTATTGGAGTTTAGTGAATACGAGACTCGATTTAAACAAGTCCAAGGATTCCATAAACTGGATTTAGAGATTTTGGATCTAATTTAAAACGAGGTGAAGGAATTTGAAATTTTGATTAAATGAATAAGTGTTGACTCCTAAAAAGAGGGGTATGTTTCGTGGAAAATGTTTTGGAACTTAAAGATTTTGTCTATGGTGATTGTGGTAAAGGTTTAGATGACTGAAGGTTATAAAATTTCGATGATAGTTATATAGAGGTTGATTTTCATATTGGGACTTGTGAGAAAAAAAAAGAATATGGTTTAGCAAATGATAAACTGATAGTATTAGAGAGGGATGATTTGCTGACTTCGTATGAAATCTTTTCCTGTTTTCTCTAAAAGGAGTTTTTCAATATCATTGAATCCTAGTTTCCTTAATCCGACCAAATCGACTTCGATTATCTTTTCTTATCATATTTATATCTTGGGTTGTACTTAATTGAATTAAATTTGATTGTGACATGAATCTCTATCCTTGTATGCTCGATCTCAGACTTTGTTGAACCTGTCCTCCATATTTCCTAAATCTTGATTTCCCCCAATTTGATCAACTTAGATCGTATCAAGACTAAATATTCTTAATACGTATTGTGATTGGAAATTTTCCATGGAATTGGCTTTCATTCCTTAACTTTGATTTTGATTTTCTTTTTTTTTCTGAACCCGTTAAAGATAATGGGTAGTTACTTTTCTTTATTTTTATGATAAGTATCAGTTTTCATATAGGATGGTAGACTGCCTTACAGTTTTGATGGTTTGTTATTTTTGTAACTTTTGTTTAGCACCCTAGATTGCTTGTGTGTTTTGATACCCTATGACCGTTTTGGTTTAGCATGACTAGAATACCTAGATGAGACTTTCACTACCACCGTATGCCATGACCCTGTATGTCGTCCTTTTGATGGTATGATTTATTTAAGTTCTGGGATTTGATTGTGAGGGTTTGACCTAGAAGGATTACGAACATTTTAATTTCGAGGACGAAATTTTTATAAGGTGGGTAGGATGTGAGCACCCTAAATTTTGGGTTGATTTTTTTTCATTTTATTTTAATTTTCTGATTGGGGGTAATTTTGAAATTTCGTGTTTATAATTATTTTAATAATGATATTTAATTCATGATATGATTTTTGGTGATTTTAAATTATTTTAACATTATTTAAATCAATGACTTGTGGTTTTGACGTTTTGCTAGTGAAACCCTAGAGACTGTTTGACCTAGAGCCTAACCATATGAT
Organism: Iris pallida; assembly: GCA_029216955.1. Classification (NCBI taxonomy): domain Eukaryota; kingdom Viridiplantae; phylum Streptophyta; class Magnoliopsida; order Asparagales; family Iridaceae; genus Iris; species Iris pallida. The sequence goes on from JANAVB010029620.1 coordinate 10,919,300, forward strand.
TATGATATTTTAATGTCATTTTTGGCCTAAGGATATTTTTGTATTTGACCTCTTTAAATTATTTTGATATTATTTTATTATTTATGATATTGTTTTGGGGTTATTTGAGTCGGGTTCGAATTTCAACTCAATCCGACTTGAAACGGGGACCCGGGGGTAGTTTGACTCTAGTGGGACCCACACACTAGTTAGGCATGGCCCACATGATATTAATTTTAGTCCACATGATAGAAATATTTTAGTTAGAGGTTAGACTAATTATTATGGATAAGGTTAGTGTGATTAGAGACTTTAGAATGACTAATTTAGCCCCAACCAATTAGCCCTTTCCTAATACTCATAGAATAGGTTAGTAGGGGCTTTTGGACTTTTCCTAATAGGACAAAACCACCTTTATGGCCAGCCACAATAAGGATAGGGTTGAGCCTCCCATTTGTCATTATCCATCTATTTTTCTCTCTCTTGTTCTTCCCCAAATTCCTAGAGAGCAATTCCTAGCAATTTCTCCACCAAATCCTTCCATTTCACCACCAAATCTTCTTCTTTCCTTCTCCATTCTAACCAAGGAGGAAGCTACCCAAGTTTGGGAGGATTCGGAGCTCGTTCGTGTCCTTTTGGAATCTCTACGTGTCGGTGTCGCTCCGGGAAGGTTTTTCTTCGATTCGATCTACCAGGAGATATAAATCCCTTCTCCTTTTCATTTCCTCATGCATATAGGTCTATTTTGAACCCATAGGAATGACCCCCATGGTTGTATCTCCATTTGTGTCCATTTTGTGTCCATTTGGAGGTCATAGGAGTGTCCTTTGTGTTGTGGATGTGTTCATGTTACATATATAGATTTATATATATATATATTGTAATGAGAGTGTATCTATATTTATATATGTAATAAATGGTTCATGATGATTATATAATCAAGTTTTTGAGTGTGGTTCCTCATATTATTATTGCTATTATTGTTGTGGACAATTAGGATATATATTGTGTATTCTTTTGGCTCAAACTATCTAAATCCGTCATGATTTTTATCTACGTTTTTAATTTCAGTCCTAACTTCGAAATGTCATAACTTCTAGCTCAAAGCTCGGTTTAATCTCCCGATTTTTTTAAAATAAGTGTATTGAAGTTAGCTTTCTAAAAACATGTATTAATAGGTCTAATTCTTTCTGTAACTTTCTGGAGAATTATTTGAGTGTCAGCTGTACGAAAGACAAACGCGTTCTCGGTGTTTTCGCGATTCCGGGAGTTTCCGGAAACGAAAATGCGATCCGTTTGAAGTTTCGGAAAGCTAACACATATATCTATAACATACTTTAATTATAGAGTTTAATTCATGCTAAGATGGTACAGTATTCATTATTAGTAGGAGTTACTATTCGGCATATGTATTTTGTGCACCCTTGTGTGTAATATAATGTTCTATTTGATTTTAACCCATGTTAATGTATATACATTATGTAACTAAATAGAGAATGCAAGCATGAGTAAATGTTTAAATAAATGATGTATAAGGTGTAAGTATCCTATCTAATGTAAGCATGTATAAGTATGGTTTGTAATGAATATGTAGGTTCCATAGTATGTAATGTATGGTGCATATAGTAGTACAAGAGAATAAATGAATGATGAATGAATGCAAACATGAATGTAATATAATAATAGATGTAATGTATGCAATATACAAGTTGATGAGATGTAATGTTCTATGTTAACACAATATATTACCTCATGTACCCTCTTACACTATGTTGACACAATCACACTTGACACATTGTTCACTTACACTTTGACACTCTTTGATATGTATACACTATGTATGCCCATTTAACCCTCACTTGCCCCTTTGCCATGTTCACATACACACACATAGCCTCTTAAATAAGTATTTATGAATATAGTTAACTTAGCTATGTATGTATATTATATATATGTTAGCATATTGTGTTGTAATATATAAGTTTATATAACCATTTGAAATGCCATGATTATAAACCTAATGTTGAATACTAATATATGCGCGTTTATATATGTGTAGACATATATAGCTTAAAGTAATAGATTATCTAGTGTATATCCAATGTGAATTCTTGCCTATTTGAGTATTGAATAATTGCATGCTATATAGAGTTGGGTGTATGTTGGCTTGTATAGCCTTGTATTGATGTGTGCTTGCTAGGATAGTCTTGGTTAGGCCTAGTAAGACTTATTGGGTTAGGACATGACCTAGTTTGACCTAGTTTGACTAGTGCAGTTGACCAAGGGTTGACTTTGGCCTAGTTTGACCTAGATTCATGTAGAATGCATTATAGTACTTTATATTACCCTTCTGGACATGTTGTGACTTGTGCTGTTCTAATTAGGAGCCAGACACCTCTCCCCGGACAGTATATTTACTTTAGACATTCAGACATCAGGCGAGTACATTCTCTGACCGTTTCATACTTGTATGGATTTATATTCTTGCTCTAGATTATTGTACTTGATGCTGACACGACTGTTATCACGGATTGGTACTATATGGATCTCCTTTTGAGATGTTATCTCCTTGTATTCACTAAATACATATTGTGACGTGCGTTTCACTTCCATATTGTATTTATTGAATACCCATATCCTTGTATACTCATTGTGCATATTGTACTCTCATTATCACATAAGCCCCATGGATAGACCATTGTACACTATTGTATAACATTGTACATCCATTTTATAACATTGTACACTATTGTATAAGATAACGTAACTGGAGTAGATCCTTGTGTATTGATTGGGGAGGGGGAGTAGAATTGGTTATGTACTCAAATCCTATTGTATAACATTGTATAACTATTGTATATGTCTATTGTACACCCACATACAATGGAGTTACCATTGCATTTTCCTAGCCCGTTTATATAACCAGATTGTACTCTAAATCACATGTTCCTTACAGTTCTTACTTATCATATTTAGATATTTCCTGTTATTAAATCTCTACTGTTTTCTATACATTCTTCTTTCAGCGTTTCATGTACTTTACTCTATTGCATGCTTTATATTTCCTAACTCGATATGAACTGCGTGAGATATTTTGTGCTCTCTCCCGTCCTGACTGGACCTGTTGATAAATTTTACAGATAGCCTGGAGGTGCCTGCTAGCCTAGAGGAGACACATTAGAGGTTGTTTAGGTAGTTATTTCATTTTGTCTGGAGTTGTATTTTACTTTGTGGATTACTGTATTGAGTTTTAAAATGTATTTATGGGTTTATGTATCATAGACACTTAGACTTCTATCTCCTGTATCTCTTTTGGATTTTATGTTTTATCTACCTTATCATGCTCTATCTTAGATGTGATTGAGACTGTATCTGCTATGTCACCCCCATTCGGGGAGTATAAACTGTTTAGTCTTATACTGTTATATGCATTGAGACCTAGGACATCGTTCTACCGTCGACACTGCGGCGTAGGCTGGGCGTTGTTACGTTCTCGTGCCCTAACTCTAGGGTGCGGGTCGTGACAATTAATTAGATCGTTTTTTATTTAAATCAAATCCTATCTAATTTAGAAGATAAATCTGAAATAAATACCTATATAAACCCAATACATCCTCTTCTATCAGCTATAATTCAAAATTATTTTTTAGTCCAATAGAAACTCTAAAGTTCGTCATTAGAATTCAGCCCCGCTTTTTAGCAGCAAGAGCAACTTGGAACGATGATATCTCCTAGCTCCGAACTCCGTTTTGCCTCCACTTTTTTTTGTAAAAGAAGCATATCGAGGTAAGGTTTCCAAAAACATATTTTAATAGACAAAATTTGTTCTGTAGATTTCTACAAAACTGTTTGAGTATCTAGTGTCCCAAAAATAAACGTGTTTCAGTATTTTTGCGATTTCGGGAGATTTCAGAAACGAAAATACGATCCGTTTAGTTTTTCGGAAAGCTAATACGAAAACCTATACCATATCCTAACTTCAGAATTTATTAAATAAATATAATAAGTGCAGTATTAATTATAATTAGATAATAGACTATTTTCAGCATCTGAAGTTGTTCCTGCACCTTTCCCTTTGTGCGCTGTTATTGATTCGTCGCCAGGACATCATCTTACCTCACTCGAACATCAGGCAAGACACCTTGCCTTTACTGTTTAATTTCTTGCTCAATATCATACATGTTTTATTTCTTGTTCTTTCAAAACCATATGTAGTTGCAAATTATTATACTTTAGTTTTCTTTATGCACTTGGCCTAGAGTTAAGGGACCACCTTTGTTTGTGCCGCATTTATTGACTCGACACATGTGTGCCACGATGTCACGTGTCTCATATAGATTCAGACTTGCGTACCGACCGTACATCGGTGCGTACAGGACGAGCGTTAGGATATAACTGCTAATATAGTTGTCTAGAAGACTTAGCGGTTATTAGAAATATCGTGGTGTGGATTCAGCACGAGTAGTACATGGGGAGGATGAAGACAGTTATTAGGCGCAGGGGCTTTCACACATTTACTTTTCTCTAGCTGCCATTTGTGACTCAGCCGAGAGCTAGTGTGCCGTACACTTATTTACTTTTCTCTAGATGCCACTAGTGCCTCGGTTGAAACACAAATGTGCTGTGCATTTACTTTCCTCTAGCTGCCGTTAGTGACTCACCCAAGAGCTAGTGGTCGTGCATTTATTTTTCTCTAGATGCCCCTTAGCTCTCACTCGAGTGCTAATGGGCCGTGTATTTACTTTTCTCTAGACGCCACTAGTGCCTTGGTTGAAACGCTAACGTGCCGTATTTCTAGTCTCGAGAGCCCTTGTGTGGAACGTTGTCTTCAAAGTGCATTTTCACATAGAATGGTTAAGGACTTTTATTTGTTTATTCATATATATACTTTTATGTTGAGCTTCTATTGTTCAGTTTTTGGCATGATATTATGTGTCTTGTTACGTCCCTCTGAGGACCTGGTTATCTCGCCAGGTGCGTGCTCTTGTCTTACGCAGGTGTTCTAGCTCTAGCCGTGATCATCGCTATATCTTCGAGGATGATTGCAATTGGATCATCTTCGCTTCGCTCGCCAAACTTATTTCATTTTCCATGTATTTCGTCCTTTGCTTGTTGGTAGTGGATTTGTCTCCGCCTAACATATTGTACAAATGCATTTCCATAGATGCTTATATGAATTCTTTATTTTCCTTTATTTGTGGATGAAATTAGTTGTTATGGTTTCTACTGCATATTACAGCTTATGTATACATACAAGGCCATGTACTTCGTATGTATACAGCTGGCATGTCTATGTTTCTAGTCCTACGTATTTTGGGACTGGGGCGTTACACAATTAGATAAGGACAAGACTACACTACCAAAGATTTTTTGCGAGACGAGGAGGCGGACCGTAGCTTCATGATCTACTGCAGATAAGCTCTGTTGGGTTTCTTTGGTCTCCCAGTTTTACGAATCCCAGAGCTAACCTCTTTGACTCCCAAGGTCGACGGTGAGAAAGAGAAGTGCGGCCGCTCGCTAAATAGAGAAGAGCTATACTTGGACGAACTGTCCTGGGCCAATTGTTGGGAACGAAGCGCGGAAACCATTCCCCCAAACCAGAAAGTCCTGCGAGAGAACCGAGCAAAAGCATACAAACCAAAAAAATGCCAAACACAATCGCAGACACAAAGATTTTTGACGTGGAAAACCCTTGCAGGAAAAACCATGGGACGATCGGAGTCCAACCCTGAAGAACCTCCACTAATGGAATAAAGAGAATACACCCACTACAAGCTCCTTCCGATCCAACACGGATCACCACAACTCACTTGAAAGAAGAAATTTTTTGATTGCGGACTCCGAAGAACAAGAGATGCCGAAAAATTATTTGAAGCAATCTCTCCTTCACAATAGTCCTTAATCCTCTCTCTCTCTCTTAAAGATTGTAAAGCACTCTTTGTTTTGAGATGATTTTACAACTAGCATGCATCACCCTTTTATAAGCCCTTGGTAACCCATACATGGAAGGCCAATATATATGGAAACTTCCAATATAAATCAATCATATATTTAATGGAAATCCAATCATAATTAGCTTACCATAATTGGAAACCCAATAATATGGAAAGCTACTATATGAAGGGTCCAATCATAAATATATAATCAAAGTAAATATGGAAATCCAGTCATATATTTCCTTACCATATATGTACCAAAATAAAATTCATGCACTCCCCAAGCTTCTCCGACACACGGATGGCGCTCGTTGCTCTCCGGGGTATTCTCCACATAGGTGGGAACCCCACACACTCCAATAAATCTCCCCCTTCATAACTATGTGGAGGAGGTCGTCATCCCGACGATCTGCCTGCAGTACTCAAACTTCCCCCTCGGAAGAACCTTCGTGAGCATGTCCGCTCCATTGTCATCAGTATGAACCTTCTCAAGCGCCGCATCCTTCTTCTCAACCATATCCCGTATCCAATGATACCGAGTCTCGATGTGCTTGGACCGACTATGAAATGTCTAGTTCTTCACAAGGTGGATAGCACTTTGACTGTCGCAAAGCAAAGTATCATGCTCTTGCTTCAGTCCTATTTCCTGCAGAAGCTTCTTCATCCACAGCAACTCCTTGCAAGCCTCCGTCGCCGCAATGTACTCTGCCTCTGTCGTCGATAAGACAACACACTTCTACAACCACGACTGCCACGATACCGCTCCTCCAGCAAACATTATCACATAGCCCGAAGTCGATCGCCTCGTGTCTACATCTCCAGCCATATCAGCGTTAATATACCTAACCAGCTTCGGCTCGTCACCACCAAAAGAAAGTCTCCAATCGACAGTGCCCTGAAGGTATCGTAGAATCCACTTGAACGCACTCTAATGTACCCTTCCAGGATTTGAAAGGTACCTACTAACTGTGCCAAGTGTATGAGCGATGTCTGGCCTCGTACACACCATAGCATACATAAGACTTCCCACAGCTGAGACATATGGAACCCGCTCCATATCTTCCTTTTCGTCCTCGGTAGATGGACACTGCTCCTCAGTGAGCTTAAAGTGAGCCGCAAGGGGGCAACTCACTTTCTTCGACCCGTCCATACCGAAATACTGAAGTACCCTGTAAATGTACTTCTTTTGGGACAAATGTAGCAGCTTGGACTCTCTCTCTCGGCTGATCTCCATCCCAAGAATAGTCTTCGCTGCACCCAAATCTTTCATAGAGAAGGTCGCGCCCAGTTGGCGCTTCAACTCCGCTATCCTAGTGGCATTTTGACCCATTAATAGCATATCATCTACATAGAGCAATAAAATAATAAAATCATCCTTGGCAAAATACCTCACAAATGCACAATGGTCCGACGTCGTTCGTGCATAACCATGCTCTCCCATAAATGACTCGAACTTCCTGTACCACTGCCTCGGAGCCTGCTTCAGACCATACAAGCTCTTTCTCAACCGGCAGACCAAATGTGACTTGCCCTTCTCACAGAATCCCTCTGGCTGCTCCATGTACAACTCCTCCTCAAGATCACTGTGGAGGAATGCCGTCTTCACGTCCATCTGCTCGACCTCCAAGTCGAGACTGGCTGCTAATGCTAGCACCACCCGAATAGACGAATGCTTGACGATAGACGAAAAGATCTCATCATAATCTACGCCTTTCTGCTGACCGTAGCCTTTGACTACCAGTCTCGCTTTGTATCGAGGACGAGTAGCATCATCCGTCTGCTTCACTCTAAACACCTATCGATTCTTCAAAGCCTTCTTGTCCTTTGGCAACCGCACCAGCTCATAAGTGGAATTAGTGTGCAAGGAACTCATCTCCTCCTGCATGGCCTCCATCCACTCCTGCCTGTGTTCGTCTTCCATAGCATCTGCAAAGCTTTCGGGCTCTCCCCGTCAGTCAATAGCACATACTCATCCGATGAGTATCTCGTAGATGGTCGACGATCTCTGTCGCTCCTTCTCAGTGGAGCCACTAGTGCTGGCTGTATACCAACAGCCTCCTCCCCTTCAGGAACTGCCTCCCCGGCATGCTCATCCTCCTGAGGGACACCCTGACCACCATCAGCAGACTGATGATCAAGGTTGGGAGCAACTCCATGTACTGGCTTCCCTATAATGGGATCCTCTACGATGTCCTCTGGAAACTGCTCGAAGCAAAATGACTCTAACTCAGGCAATTCCTAAGCCTCAGAAGGCGTCTCGGAATCCTGAGTGTTGGTCATGGTCTAATCCTCGACGAACACCACGTCCCTGCTTCTGTAGAGCTTTCTTTCCACCGGGTCGTAGAGTCTATAGCCAAACTCATCCCGACCGTAGCCGACAAAGACGCATCGCCTCGTCTTCGGCTCAAGTTTGGTCCTCTCGTCCTTCGGTACATGCACGAAGGCCTTACAGCCAAACACTCGCAGAGTATAACGGTTCTTTGTCGTACCATACTTTTTCAGGCACATCACCCTGCAAAGGAGCACTAGGAGACAAATTAATAACATAAGCGGCTGTGAGAAGAGCCTCACCCCAATAACTGCCCGGCAAGTTTGCTTCTGACAGCAAATACCGCACCCTCTCCATCAGTGTCCTGTTCATGCGCTCCGCTACAACATTGAGCTGAGGTGTCTTTGGCGGAGTCTTCTGGTGTCGTATCCTCTGCTTTCTGCAATAAGCATCAAAGGGACCGATGTATTCGCCGCCATTGTCGGACCGAACACACAATAACTTCTTGCCCGTCTCTCTTTCAACAGAGGCCTGAAACTCTTTGAAAGTAGGCAGCACCTGATCCTTGGTCTTTAAGGCATAGACCCAAACCTTCCTGGAACAGTCATCAATAAAAGTAATAAAGTAAGAAGCACCACCAATAGATTTTACCTTCGTAGGACCGCAGACATCCGAGTGAATCAACTCGAGCAACGCCGGCTTCCTTGAACTTGGGTGACTTTGGAAAGATACCCTATTTTGCTTCCCAGCTAAGCAGTGCGTGCACTTCTCCAACTTTGTAGACTTGAGCCCTGGAATCACCTTTATATTCACCAAGTAGCTCATCCCCTTCTCGTTGATATGGCCGAGCCGCCTGTGCCACAACTCGATAGATGCATCACTGACTGCGTTCTCCTCCTGTGCCCCCTGTGTGCTCCCCTACATATAGTAGAGACCGGACTTCTTGCTTCCTCTGGAAATCACCATCGAACCCCTGGAAATCTTCCACTGACTATTCTCGAAGAGACCGAAGAATCCCTCGTTATCCAACCTTCCAACCGACACCAGGTTGAAACGGATATCAGGGACATGACGAACATCTTTGAGAACAAGAACCGTACCCGTCTTCGTTCTCAAATGCACATCTCCAACGACAACCGCCTTTGACACATCTCCATTGCCCATCTTCAACACTCCACAGTCGCCTGTCGTGTATGTAGCAAATAGTGCCCTGTTGTGAGATACATGCGCTGAAGCCCCTGAGTCCATCAACCAAGAATTGTCATCGCAGGCGAGGTTTGTGATAACCTCATCACCTACGACGATCACATCGCCTCCATGTATCGAAGCCGTCGCTGTAGTGTTCTCATCTTGCTTCCCCTTGTCGCCCTTCTTCTCTCTCTTCCAAGCGAAACAGTTCTGCTTGATGTGGCCCTTCTTACCACAATGGTAAAACTCCGAGTCCTCGTACCGACCCTTGGACTTTCCCCTGCTCTTGTCTCTGCCACCACCTGGACCCCTGCTTTTGCCCCTTCCGTGGCTCTCTGAAACTAGTGCCTCTGAGTGATGGGATGTGGATGAAGTGCCGTGAGAACGTCTCTGCATCTCTTCATTCAATACCCCGCTCTTGGCAAACTCCAGACTGACCACGCCTTCCGGAGCAGAAGCGATCATATATACTCGTACGGTCTCCCACGAGTCTGGCAATGTACATAGCAACCAAAGTCCTTGAACCTCGTCGTCGAACTTGACTCACATCGAGGATAGCTGGTCAACCATGCCCTGAAACTCACTCAAGTGATCCGTAATGGATGCACCATCTTTGTACCGCAGACCCATGATCGTTCGGATCAGGAACAATTTGTTTACTCCGGTCTTTTTCGCGTACAAAGATTCTATCTTCTTCCACAACGTCTTCGCATGCTCAATATTGGCAACGTGGTTGTACACATTCTCGTCAATGAACTGTCGCATGTACCCACACACCTGTATATGCTCGAAGTTCCAGTCCTCATCGGATTTGTCACTGGGCTTCTCGGATGCAAATACTGGAAGATGCAGCTTCTTGACGAACAGCAAATCCTTCATCTTGCTCCGTCAATAATGTTAGTTGGTACCGTTCAGGTTCACCATGCGCACCGGCTTCGCGTCCATCTCTGCTTCCTGGTTTGACTGTCAACTCCTGACACTTCTTTGAACCCAAAGCTCTGATACCACTCTGTTGGGAACGAAGCGTGGAAACCGTTCCCCCAAACCAGAAAGTCCTGCGAGAGAATCGAGCAAAATCACACAAACCAAAAAAATGTCAAACACAATCGCAGACACAAAAAATTTTGACGTGGAAAACCCTTGCAGGAAAAACCACGGGACGATCGGAGTCCAACCCTGAAGAACCTCCACTAATGGAATAAAGAGAATATACCTTCTACAAGCTCCTCCCGATCCAACACGGATCACCACAACTCACTTGAAAGAAGAAATTTTTTGATTGCGGACTCCGAAGAACAAGAGATGTCGAAAAATTATTCGAAGCAATCTCTCCTTCACAATAGTCCTTAATCCCCCCTCTCTCTCAAAGATTGTAAAGCACTCTTTGTTTTGAGATGATTTTACAACTAGCATGCATCACCCTTTTATAAGCCCTTGGTAACCCATACATGGAAGGCCAATATATATGGAAACTTCTAATATAAATCAATCATATATTTAATGGAAATCTAATTATAATTAGCTTACCATAATTGGAAACCCAATAATATAGAAAGCTACTATATGAAGGGTACAATCATAAATATATAATTAAAGTAAATATGGAAATCCAATCATATATTTTCTTACCATATATGTACCAAAATAAAATCCATGCACTCCCCAAGCTTCTCCGACACACGGATGGCACTCGTCGCTCTCCGGGGTATTCTCCACATAGGTGGGAACCCCACCCACTCCAACAGAGTGGCCAATCTCCCCTGTTCAGGACCCTGGATACTGGAAATAGACGATGCCAAACCTCTGAAGTTTGCAGATGAATGAGCTTCTGACCCAACTGGAATATCTTGCATGCCCAAAAAAGATCATCGTTTAGCTCCCCATCTTCAAGCTCCATCTCGTCCTCCCAGCGGTTTGAGCCAGATGATGAGGCACCATGAGGGGAGCCTGTGACTCTCCAGCAAATGTGTTCGGATCAGGGGAACCCGAGTCCCTTCGATGCGTAGAGCCGAAAATAGGCTTATCCGTTAGAGACTGGGGAGATGGCTGCGGATACACTTATTTGACGAAGTCGAGGACTTCCAGGGGCGACGAGAGCATAGCAAAGTAGCTGGAACAGGAACCTGTAGGTCCAAAAAATCAGACCGCGCCTAGGTTTGATTCAACAGATTGATCAGAATGCGCCTACAGATAGATGGCGCCTACTTCACCAACAAACTCAGAATGCGCCTATTTTTGCATCACAGAGGCGCACTTCACAAACTGCGCTTAGCTGACGTGAAGTCATTATTACCTGACAAACACGAAGATCGAGGCAGCACTATCATTCCTCTGATGGCGCGGCGCTCGAGGAAGATATGACAGCTGTCTAAACAGATTGCGCCTACTTCTATCCGAATTCAGCGCACTTTGCAGATTGCGCCTACGTCTCAGTGAAGAAGGCGCAGTTCAATACAACATCAATTTAGAGCTTGCCACGTGTCCCTGAAACAGGCGCGCTTTGACTAAATCAATGCCTAACTACCACTCTACATGTCCAACACGTGTCCCACTAACTGTACACGACCAAGCGCATTTTAATCAAATAATGCCACGTGTCTAGAGCAGTTGGTGCACGTTCGTGATAATGGAGTGAAAACAGGCGCAGTTTGTCATACGTGCTCAAAACAGGCGCACTTCAACCAGGCGCTCTCCAGAATAACTGCTCAAAACAGTTATTTCAGAACTCTATAAATAGAGTTTCGTTTCCATTCAACAGATGACGGAAAAAGATCAAGAGAAATCAGAGTTTTTGTCCAAGTGCTGCTACGTTCTTCAGAGATTCAAGTCTTCAAAGTTCACATCGTCCAAGGGATAAAGCGATCGTCATTCAGATCGGATTCCTATAGTTGTACTTTCCCAGAATTCTTGTAATATTCTTTACAAAGTTTGTGAAATAAAGATTATACTTTTGTTTTTGCAAACAAAATGGCGACTCTGCTAGGGACGACCTTTTCCTCTGATGAAAAGGTGACAACTCAGTGTGACACGGCGTCTATCGGCTCGACGCAGAAGACTTTGGTCGTGAAAGTCGACCAAACGGCTTACGAAGCAATGATTAATGCACAAAGCACTCCTCGCCGCACTACGACTTCCGTTAAGAGCAAGACTCGCTCAGTGTGGACTCCCAAGAACTCTGCTCCTTCTCTGATGAAGAACGCTGCCGCTTCCTCGGCACAACTTGCTGTTTCCAAGACACCAGTGCCTATCTCTGGTAACCTGGCGCAGTCTGTTCCCTCTTTAGGGAAACAGAATGTTCAGGCGCAGTCTGCGGCCAAACATGTCAATCAGGCACAGTCTGTTCCTTCCTTAGGGAAACAGACTAAAACTGTGAACCAGGCGCAGTCTGCTGTCAAACCATCTTTTGGCACAGTTCATGCCAAAACAGCACAATCTCTGCCTCACAATCAGGTGCAGTCTGTTCTCTCTTTAGAGAAACAGGCGCAGTCTGCCACCAAACCTTCTTCTGGCACAGTTTGTGCCAAATTGGCACAAGTTAAATCTTCTGTTACTGCCAAGGCTCAATCCAATACATCTGCTGCCCTGACTAAACAGGCGCAGTCTATTCAGGCGCAGTCTGCTCAGGCGCAGTCTACTCCGAATCACTCCAGAATCCAGAAACCCCAAACTGCTCAGGCGCAATTTGCTGAGGACAGTCCTTTGGCTGTTCCTTCTTCCATTCCATCAAAAGGAAAAGGCCCCTTGGTCTTCTCCCAATCTTCCCAAGCTCAAAACTTGGAAGATAACAGAGGGAAATGCTCTTTAGCTATCCCTTCATCTCAAAACAATGGGAAAGGTCCTCTGGCCTTTTCCAAGTCTTCTTTGATTCTTATCAAGGAGGATCTAACTGATAGTGCCTTTGCACCTATTAGTACGAATATCCCCCTTAACAAGGGTTCTCGTACTAATCAGAGAGGTATTTTACCTACTCCCAAGGCAAATATTCAGGAATTGCCTAATTTGCGGATTTCACGATCCGAACAAGGCAAATTACAAGTTTCACAAACTGAGGTTCCCAGGGGCGGTTTAAATGATTTACGGGCATATCTTAATAGAAAACCCCAATCAAAACCTACCTCTGTAAAACGCAAGCATGCTAAGATCAACTTGCCTCAGTATCAACCTTTTGAGGCAAGGAATCCTGACAATTACGCCAATCAGATGAATACCTCTCTTTATACTCATGGAATCGAACGTTTACGAAATCGGAATCATGTTCCAAATGTCATCTATGAGTATATCCCTGCTACTTCTTCTAGTCCCATTGTCTCTGATCTTCGAGATCATCTCAGGCAGAAACGGAATATCACCCCCAGTTCTCCCAAACAATCACAAGTTCATCATTGCAATCATCCTCACGAAGTGGTTATCAAATGTTGTTGCCAAACAACCAAGCGTTCTGTCTTCGAGCGTCTGACTTTCCCTTCTGTTGATCAAAAGAGTGATGATGAAGAAGAGGTAATGTTTGCCTCTGTCAACATGACTTCTAGAGACTCTGGGGGTAGAAAATACAAGCACGGAAAGACCCAGAGACCTAGCCAGCACTATCTTGACCGACTTAGAGAATCAGATGATGGTGTTTACCAGCATACTCGATCTCGAAGCCGAGAAACAATCGGTCAAAGGAATCTTCCTTACAGTGATCGGTCTACTTCTCATGATGGGGGTAATTCGGACTTTGCTGTCGACAGTGATGATTCTGAACAAACTGTGTCATCTGTCATGGCACGAGAAGTGACAGCATACGTTACTGAAGAACAAGATGCTTCTGGTTCTAACAATCAGAATCAAAGGATTGTTGCACTAGAGGAACAATTGAAGACTATGGCCGAAATGATGGCTAAAATGTATGATGTTATTATGGCTCAGCACACTCCACCGGTCATAACTCCTGAACCATTGATTTCTTCCACTCCTCAGAACCCTGGTCTGGGGATACCACCTCTTCCAAACATCACAGTACCAGCTCAGGTTACTTTTAGCCAAACTGGTGCTGGGGGTGATGCTTACCATGCGGTTCCTCCTCCGGCTATTACTAATCAATCTAGCAATCCTCAATCTTCAGGGAATGCTAATGATGCTGTTGAACAATTGTGGAATCAATTTGAAGCCTATACACAAAGGGAAGGCTTACAACGGTTGGGCATTAAACAACCCTATCCCGCCGAATAGAAGAAAATACAGTTTCCGCCAAAATACAAATTCCCCACCATTATGCAGTTCGATGGTACTTCATCTCCCAATCAGTATATTAATCATTTTGAATTGATGACTGATCCTCTTCAGCCTAATGATGCCCTTCTTACTCGGGTATTCGTCAGTTGCTTAACTGGCGCTGCTTATGACTGGTACCGAAGTCTACCAGATGGATGTATCACTTCTTTTGCTGGTTTCAAACAGATGTTCCTTGAACGATTTTATGAAGGCGTCAATGACATGACTATGTCAGCCCTCATTAAAATCAAACAAAGAAATAATGAGCCTGCTGAGCAATTTATCGAGAGGTTCCGTCGCGAAGCTCTCAAAATGCCAATGGGAACTCCATCTGCTGTTACAATTGATACTTGCAAGAATAATCTCTTGCCAATTATCAGTATGTGGACAGGGGCAACTCAATTCCAAGACTGGCCTTCTTTCATTATCAATGCTAAGGCAGCAGAACTCAGCGCTGAAAAATTCAAGACATTGGGGGTTCACATGAATCCTGACCAAGGCGATCATGGCTCAAACTCTAACAACAATCGCCAGAATAATAATAGAAAAGGCAAAGATACATCTGCTCCTAAAGAAACTTTGGCCATTGACTTGAGAAGCAAAGAAGCACTGGCTGTTAATGTTGCTCAATCTGCACCTATTCCATCACAACAACCTCAAAGAGCACCACGTCCTAAAGAAGAATACTCTTTCGATGAAGATGACATCATGGGTATCTTTGAATGTCTTACAAAAAGCAACAAACTTCAATTGCCCGACCCCAAAAGGCCGGAAGAGGTTGGTAAGACTGATCATCCTAAGTATTGTGTTTACCACAGATTTATCGGACATCCTACTCGAGCATGTTATGTGCTTAAAGGAAAAATACAAGAGATGATCAAATCTGGAGCAGTAACCCTCGAACAAGATGAAAAGACGGTGACGGCTAATGTCGTCTCTGTTCAGTTCGGCGAATTTCCACCAATGCAGATAGAAGATGGTGTAGTTCCCATTCCTCGAACCACTCTCGAGCTTGTAAACCTTCCACCTTTTCGAAATGAAGGACTAGTCCCTTTATCTACTTCTAAAGGGGAAATCATGTGGATTCATCCAGATCTGGTCTCAGATTTTGAATCCTCCGACTCTTCTTCATCTAAACAAAAGAAAAATTCCAAAGGCAAGTTTAAAAGTTGTAATATGGTTTCTCTTGAACCATTAAATGAAGAAGAGATTTTATTAGGTACCAGGTCTGGTAAACCCTATTTACGGGAATACCCAGAAAATCAGGAAGCTCCAACCTCATCTTCCACTCCTGACACGCCTCCTGAAATTCAACCCTCTTCATCTTCAACTAACCCAACTCCTCCTCCTGTTAAACCAGCAGTTACTGATAAAGGGAAACAACCGGTTCGTTTCGATAAAGCTCTCAAAAAGTCTACTTCTCTCGGACTCGAGAAGCCGTATAACTTTGACATACTGGCTCAACTGGC
This sequence comes from Iris pallida, assembly GCA_029216955.1. NCBI lineage: Eukaryota > Viridiplantae > Streptophyta > Magnoliopsida > Asparagales > Iridaceae > Iris > Iris pallida. The sequence goes on from JANAVB010029620.1 coordinate 10,935,394, forward strand.
CAATACTCCTGCCAGATTGTCAATATTCGAGCTCTTGCGCCTCTCTAAGGAAACTCGAGAGACGTTAAGTGAAGCTTTGTTGCAGGCAGAAAATTGTCTTGAAATTCTGAAGAAGCCGGAGAAAGAGCCTCTCTCTTGTCTCCATTGTCATAGCGTGTTGGAATTAATTCCAAATATTACCTTCACGCAAGATGACATGCTCCTGGAAGATAATCGACATGATCGCCCTTTGTATTTCACAGGGTACGTTGATACCATGAAGGTCGATCGTATCCTGATAGATCCAGGTTCTGCACTCAGCATTATGCCTAAAACAATGTTGGATGCCTTGAAAATTCCTGTACGCAGTCTTACTGGTACAATCACTACTATTCTGGGGTTCAATCAAGGAAGAAGTGAACCTCTGGGCAAGATTCGCTTAAAATTCCAAATAGGCAATCTTCGTACAAAGGTAACCTTTTTGATAACCATGGTTGTTCCTACAATGCTCTTCTGGGAAGACCATTCCTTCATGAGCATAATATTGTGCCATCAACTCTTCATCAATGTTTCAAATATGTTGATGACAAAGGAGAAGTCCAAAAAGAAGTTGCAGATCTCTATCCTTTCAAGGACGTCGAAGCATACTGCAACGATGCTCGCATGTACAAAGATGAGTTCATGAAAGTTGTCTTGGCTTTAGACATTGAAGAAGAGCAGGGAATTGAATCTAAAGACACTCTTGTAATTCCTGTTAAAGGGCACGTCTCTCAACCCTCTTCTTTTGAACCACTAACCATCTATCTTCCTCCTAGCAAAAAGGAACAAGAACCAAAGTCACAGGATACTCTTGTGATTCCTGTCAAAGGGCGCGTCTCTAAGCCCTCGCATGCTGAACCACTGGTCATTCGACTTCCTGCTAAGAAGACAATTCCTATGACTGATCAAGGAAAAAGGGAGCTCACCGCTTCTGAGCCATTTGTTATCGACCTTCGTCGTAACAAGCCTTCTCTTCCTCCTCGTTCTTCTTCTCCCCCTCTTGTTATTAATTTGACTAAGCCTGCTAAGGCTAAAAGTCCTACTGTAAACACTGTTGTAAATATCAATAAAGATGCATCTCCTTTACAGTATACTGATGTGTTATATCATGCTGAGTGTTACTTAAATATGTTAAATAGGTTGAAGCCACTCACAATTGAAGTTGTACAATCTTACCAAACAGATGTATCATTGGAATCAACAGATAGTTCATACTTTATAGTTCCTGCTCGAAAAGCTGACGAAAGTCCAATAATCTTTATTAGAGGACCAGAACAAAAGTTTTCTTATACCGAAAATTGCAAAAACGATGACAAAAACGATGACACGGGACATTTACAACTCCGTCGTTACAGCACTCAGTCTAAAGAGATCATCCGTAAAATGGGATATGATTTCAAGAGTGGACTCAACTATGGAAGAGGGAGACGAACTCCTATTCATGTTACTAGCAAGAGGAATAAGCTCGGCCTTGGTTATGTATTTACATTTCCTGCTATTGCTACAGCTCCTAAAATTATTGAATCTGATGATGATGAACGCACTGTTTCATCTGATACAGTTTCATGGGATTCTGACACTAGCATTGGTCACGTACATCGTATTGCCATATCCTCCAACATGGTCTCAGTTGAATTTTCAGATATCAACAATGATGCTACTGATGATGACTTCGAAGAAAGCCCTGAAACTGATCCTTGGGTACAAAAGATGGACAATCAGTGGAAGCTCCGGTTTGAAAAACGAGAACCACCTACCGAAGATCAGCTAATCCAAATCGATGTAGGAGAAAACGGTATTTCCCGTCCTATATTCATTAGTAAGAATCTCCCCGAAGATGATAAGCAGGAGTTGATTCTTCTCATTCGCGAATATATTGATGTCTTTGCTTGGAGCTATGAAGACATGCCAGGTTTAGATCCCAAAATTGCTACGCACAAGCTGAATATATTACCTAATGCGAAACCTATTAAACAACAACAACGGCGCTTCAAACCTGAAATGATGGATGCAATTGATGAAGAAGTTCGAAAGCTCATCGCTTGTGGCTTTATTCGTGAAGAGCAACATCCAGACTGGGTTGCTAATGTTGTTCCAATTTTAAAGAAGACTGGGAAAATCAGAGTCTGCATTGATTTTCGGGATTTGAACGACGCTTGTCCAAAAGATGAGTTTCCCCTCCCAATCACTGATGTCATGATTGACAATACCTGTGGGTTCGAAAGGTTATCTTTTATGGATGGATTCTCTGGATATAATCAAATCAAGATGAATCCTGACGATGAAAAGCATACTTCTTTTCGTACTCCTCGAGGAGTTTATTGCTACACTGTGATGCCATTTGGTCTCAAGAACGCCGGTGCAACTTATCAACGAGCCATGAGCACTATCTTTCGAGATCATTTGAGAAAGACTGTTGAATGCTATGTTGATGATATTGCTGTCAAAAGTCGTCTGAAGGAAGATCACATTCAAGATCTGAGAACTATCTTCAATCTTATGCGCCAACATCAACTGAAAATGAATCCCACCAAGTCATTCTTGGGTGTCTCTAGTGGTAAATTTCTCGGCTTCGTTATTACCTCTAAAGGTATACACGTAGATCCTGAGAAGATCAAAGCCATTCGCGAGATGCGTCCTCCACGCAACCTAAAAGAGCTACGAGGATTTCAAGGTCGACTTGTGTCACGACCCGCTCCCGAATAATCGGATACGAGTCGGACACGCCCAGCCTTCATTGTTAGACACAATGAAGTAAGCTGTACCAAGCTAGGGAAACTAACCAGATAACATGAAAGTATAGAATCACAGCAACTATATAATGTGTCCCAACCAGAAAAGAGATACAATATCTGAATTATTACAATTCAACTATAATAGTCTGCTAGTCTCAATACATGGAAAGATAAATGGAAACTAAATGCAGTACTAGGCCTCTGCAGCCTCTAGGTCACAAGCAGCTCCAGCTGGCTCAGGGAAGGCAGTATCCTGTCCATAGTATGTGTCACACAAAGCCTCCATCTCACCTATCATAACATATCCAGTCAGGAGCGGAGCAAGTACAATTCTAGGTAATGAACAAGACATCATGAAATAAAGTACAAGGGAACATGGAAAGTACAGGAAAATACAAGTGAATAAGTATATGAAGAACATGAATGTAAGAACATGAAAGAACATGATATGTAAGCACCTGAAAGAACATGATATCACAGGAAATAAGTACAAGGTAATCTCCTGAACATATGTGTAATGCATTTGAAATATAACTAAATATGTGACCGGCTAGGGTAAGAACCTGAAAGCACCTGAAAGCACATGAATGGTGACTTAGGACCCGCGTGCACGATGCGGGGTCTAAGCTAAAACACACCTGAGTTGATACTTGGGATTGGTCACATAGATAGTATATTTCCCCTCCCCAGATACAAGTAATAAGCACAAGAGAACAAGAGTACCAGAAAGAACAAGAGTACCAGAAAGAACATGTCGTGTTGCAATTGTGTCACTCAAGGAAGTACAGGAAAGATAATGTAAAGTACAAAACCGTAGAGTGTACTTGCCTTGCTCCAGGAAAGTACAAGTAGTCAAAAGAAACTGGATGTCCTCCTGTAATTTAATAATGATTTATAAATGATAAGTCAACAACTTAAATATAGTACTTCTTAATCTAGGAAAAAATCACTTAACAATAATCCTAAATTCTAAATTGCTAAACACTATAGATAGGGTTATTACAAGTTATGTTTTAGGCCAACTCAATAGTTGAGGGTATGATTTCCATAGTCTCTATTTAAGCCCTCATGACAACTAGGCATTTCAGTTAGGACTGAACCATTCAGTCAAACCACATGAACTGATATCTCCAAATCAGTTATAGATGGGACTGGAATAACAGTTCAGTCCACAGAACTCACACTGCACTGGCTAGCAGTCCCTCTTGTCAATGGGACATATGTTCAAATCCTTAACTCACTCTCCTGCACAAAAGTCTACTGTAACCTCAATTCCTTAATTCTTCATCATTCCAATTTGAAACTTGCACCTTGGAAATATCAGTCCTTAACATAGGACTAACACTGATTCACTTAGTCAAATAATTGAACCATGAAAGCTCCCCTAAACCTATCTTACTGCTGAGTCACTCATATAGCCATAAGAGAGAATGCATTAACTGTAACAAGACTCCTAGTACAAAATTGGTTTCAAAGTTCAAAACAGGGAGTACACTTAGCTTACAGGAACAGGTCATTTCTAAATTCCAAGTACAATGTTTAAATGCTATCAACAATCCATAGACCAGGTTCACTGTCTTTAGGATTTGAAAACAATGTACTGCCTTCATAAGAGCATAATTCAGCATCTTAAATCATTCCAGCTAAACAGTAAGGGCAAGATATTGTACAGGTATCAAGCCATTGTACATTGACCAGATAATCCAAATTTGTATGACTGAAAGAAATAACCACATTAACTAAGTTATGCACAAAATTACTGATGCGTTTGTGTCAGTAAGAACTGCTACAACAGTCTCCCATGTCATTATTTCCCTGAATAATTCCATCAGGTTCTCAGCCTTGACCAACTGATATGCATGACAAGGCTGAGATGAATCAGTCTCTGAGTAGTTAATGTATTCAGCCTTGAATCATAATCAACCCAGTTTAAGATTCAAACCTAAACCACCCCTATCACAATTCATCTACTGGGATACTGAAAACAAGCATGAAATCAGTCTAAACAATGGTTTACCTATCCATCATCACTCTCTTCCTGAATTGCTCATCTGAAATATCACTCAAAGTTCATGTTCTCATATAGAGCTTACCTATCTGTCTCAACAGGATTCAAAATCCAGTCCAATCCTAACACTGGCACCACTGTCCAGACAAGCAGTCCTTCTATGACTGGTATCTTATTTAGTTAGACATATATAGGAATGTATATAATTGCTAACACCTAACTTGACTGTTCAATCTTCTCAGTTCAGTCTAAGCTAGTCCTATAGCAGGACAGTTAAAACTGCTAAGCTATAATCATACAGTGAAACCCATATTCCCTCCAGTTATCTCTATTACTGCAAGTCTCTTACATATAGGAAATTTAGTCTAAAACCCATCCAATCCAATATTCAGTCCAGTTCTAGGTTTCCTGGATACTTCAGTTTCCAGGGTTGAACCAATAGTTCCAGGAAAAGCTGATATCCCCTTATCGATTCCCAAATCAGACATTGCAAATGTGGGTTCAGATTTATCAACTGGAATAAGTTCTGTAGTTAAAATCCAGGCTGAACAATATAGCACAAATGTCATCTCAGATTCCAACTATAGATGTTACTCCAGTTCAAATAAATAAACCCACACTGCCCTGATGATACCTCAAATTCCCTCAATTCAATTAATACCCAAATTCAACATTTAAATCAATATTGCATCTGAATTTCAGATTCAACATTAATCTCAGGTTCTTGATACTGGCCAAGGATACTCGAACCTATGTTCATACTAAATTCGGGGAAAGAAAGAATAGTTATCAGTCTAATCAAAATCCTTCCTAGGTTCATGATTCAAAAACAAGTGAAACAGAGATCTATAAACAGAATCGATGTTCCAAATTCAAAACCTATATCAGAAATCGATGTTCTCCCTGATACTTCTATGAATACTAAAAGTTAACTTCCATGATAACTCAACTAAATAATCCTGAAGGTTACATAATTAAAGGAATTTACATACCTGAACGTGGATTCAAATAGATCTACGACACGATCCTTGTGTCAACTGCTCTCCGAACCAACCTTAAACCAGAGACAGATCAATAAGGACATAAGTTTATCAAGCTAAAAGAAATCTGGATTAAGCACTCACCCTTGAGTCTAGGATTTGTCCTTATGATCGAATGATCCTGATCAAACAATTCAACCTCCCTCTTCCCGATCTACATCTCAATGCAAGCAATTTGAAATCAAAATCAGAAGGAAAGTACAATTTACGAACAATACCAAATCAAGGTGTTGATGAAGTACAAATCAACCTCGAACGATCTCTAGATCCAAATGCAACGGAAGATCAATTCGATCCAAACAACCCGATCCAAAACCTCTACAGAGCTTAATGCGATTAAAAGAAGGATTAGGCAAGAATTGAAGAACGGGACTAAGAGATCTGAAATCTAAACTACACTCACCGATCCTTCACTCGAATGTCGAGAAATCTTCGACTCTGCTACAAGCCACCCAATGCAGAAGAAGGCCTCGCCATGGAAATGATGTTCGCCATGTAGATCTGGACTGAGCTCTAGGAAGAAGAGGACTGGGAAAGAATTTCTCAAATGGACACTGCCCTCTCCAGAGATTCTAGCCTAATATATAGGCAGTTGGAAAAGGTTGTGAGAGTGAGAATTTGGGCGGAAATCGAATTTCTCCCCACTACTCCTGTCAGAGGCAGTTAGGATTTGAATTTCCCAGGGATCAAAAATGGAGAAGAAAAACTTCTCATGAACTCCATCGAACAGGGAGGGAAAATAATTTACAGAGATTATGAGCTCTCAATGGTTTAAGCTTAAATGCAAAAGAATGGGCTGGCCTTAGGAGAATGGGCTTTAATGCAAATGGGCTTGGTCTTCATATAAATCTTAATTTACAGGAACATATGGCTGAATGCATCTGTGGGAACATGGGCTTGGCTAAAACAAAGGTTTAAATCACATGGAAAGCCCATGGTCAAGGAAATGCTAACCCATATTTACTTAACATAATTATATCAAAGTATAAATTCTAATTTATTTAGTCAAAACATACACATATATTCATAGAAAAATTTAAAAAATTTCATCACTAGAAAGGTGGAGTTACAAATCTCCCCACCTTGAAAAATTTCGTCCTCGAAATTCAGTGACCAAATCAACTTCTGTAATTCTCAAAAGATCAAAACACCAGTTTACTATTGAAAATAGAATTTAAAAGAAATAGAGTACAATCAATCAAATAGAGTGGGACAGCGCTCCCGCATCTCGTCCTCACGCTCCCATGTGGACTCTCCCGAAGAGTGGTGTCTCCACATGACGCGAACAAGAGGAATAGTGTGGTTTCGCAAGCGCTTCTCCCTACGATCGAGGATCTCTACTGGCTGCTCCTCGTAAGTCAATCTCGGCCCACCTCCAGCTCAGAATAGTCCACCACATGGCTCGGGTCTGGAATGTATCGTCGAAGCTGAGATACGTGGAAGACGTCATGCACTCCCTCCAAGCTAGCTGGAAGCGCTAATCGATATGCCACCTCGCCAATCCGTGCTGTCACGTCGAAAGGTCCGATGAATCCCGGACTGAGCTTCCCGCCTCTGCCGAATCTGATGACGCCCCTAGTCGGTGAGATCTTCAGGAATACTCTGTCTCCAGCCTCAAACTCAAGTGTCCGTCTGCTGCTATCCGTCCAGTACTTCTGCCGATCCTGTGCAACTCTGCGACGCTACCTAAACCCTGAGACCATGTACGATAATTACACACAAGAAGTTGGAATAACACGATCAATGATCAAGAATCAAATAGGCACGAGATAGAATGAAGTTTCGATTACAACTTAGAGAAGCAAAATCATGAAGACACGACTATTAAGTACGATCAAAATTGATAGTTTAACACAAATGGACCAGGACAAGATAGGAAAAACACGGTCAAATAGACATGATTTAAGATTGAAGTTTAGACAAGACACAACGAAGTACGGAATCACAATATGCTAATATACAATTTTGAGGAATTCAATGATCTAACGATAAAATGCTAGAACGGAAATTTTAGCAAGGTTTGATTGAGGAGACGTACGCAATACTCAGAAGATACAGTATCAATCAGGATGAACGTGCAAGGATCTGTGATTCTCGAAAACCAATAATCATATGAAAAGGGATAAAGTTTCCAGGGTGTCCGGAAACATATAGCTATTCGAAATCACTTTGCCTAGAATCCCTACCCCGCCAGTATATATCTGACTGCAGTGGACTTTCGGCTCCGTGACTCAAATAACAATATGTCACCGGATAATCTGTCAACCTTATCCATTTTCCAACAATCATTCACAAAGCAACCCAAGAGATCAAGGTAAGAAGAATATGACAAGTCTCGACAGTACTCGAAAACCTATGATTGTCTGAAATCACTTCAACTTAATGTTCCTGCCTCGCCAGTGCGCTACTGGCTGCAGTGAACCCTCGGTCTCCATAATCCAGCTAATGGCTGCAGCGCGCAACTGTCATGCCATAGTAGGTCATCGAATAGCCTCTCGACTTTATTCCTAGGAATTTCAAAAGAGTTTCAAGGAGTTCAAAATGAGTTTCAGTAGTCCAAGTCACAGAGATGGTGAAGTTACCTGACTGTTAGAATACAAGGATTTATTAGGTACTAAGAGATGACAAGGGATCCAATTAATGAATACAAAAGGGCAACCAGGGAGATTTAAAATTTCAGACAGGGAGCGAAGTTTCAAATTATGACGGAATTTCAACTGATATCTGGAATGGTAACAAGATTTAGTACATGGACTTAATCCCAGATAGATAGCAAAATCTCAAGGTGACATAAAAGCAAGATACCAGATAGGAAACAAGTTCCAAATTAAGAAATAAAACCTTGAATAGAAAAATTCAACAAGGAAACAAAGTTTAGAATAGTGACTCTATAACAGGTTCCAATAGGAGACAAGTGAATCTCAATAGCAACAAAATTGTAAATAGAGAACAATTTCCGAATAATTCAAAAATAGGAAATGGAATCTCAAACAAGCATCAATAGAAGAGAAGGTTCGAACAAGGTTTCAAAATAATATTTCAAATAGGAATAATTCTGGAATAATACAAACAGAATATCAATAAACGAGTAGGAACAAGTATCCATGAAGCAAGCTAAATCTTGATAGGAGACGAGATCAAAACAAAATAGTGGACCAACAACTCTCGACTAGAAAATCAAAGTCATGAATGAGGAAACAAAAATAGGAAATGAAGTCTTCAAACTCTCAAAGGAAAATGTCTTGAATAGGACGGAGCTTAAACAAATTTCGAATGAGGAACAGGATTTCGAAATGAAATCTTGAGAAACGATTAAATATCAATAACACGAAGTTTGATAAATGAACAAAATTTGTAAATAGGAGCCATCACTAGGAAACAAGGTCAGGAATGATGAATAACGGTATCGAATAATGAATTTCAAACAATTATCGATTTGGGGATCTGAAACAAGTTTATCGAAATAGGAAACAATATCTCGAAGTAAGTTTCGACATCAATCAAGATTTCAAAAATAGAAAACAAGAAGTTTTGAAGAAATGATCTAGGTGCTAAGAGGATTTTAAGGAGAGGCTGGATTGCTAATCAGATACATGGTTTTTCCAACCATGCAAAAGAAATCTTCTGTCTTCAGTCTATCTTCAGTATTCCTCCGGAATGGAAATCCTTCTTCAATTGTCCTGGCGTAGGTTGATCCCTGCGGTAGTACTCCACGTGGTTGCTGAATCGAGAGAGGCTGGTTCCCTTGCTGTAGTCCTGGTGCTCTTCGTGTTCGTCCTTGGGCAGTGTGATCAATGGTCTCCGTCAATCCCTGACTGGGTGGACAGACGATCTGTAGAACAAGCATAGACTCCATCTTTTGCGGCACTCTTCATAGTGACATCTTGAGAGGTGGCAGAAATTGTAAATGATCGTCGGCTGGATCTGAATCTAGATCTTCCATTGGGTCTGAAATGCAGGGCTCTGACAGGAATATATGGCTGCTGGTGTGCTAGCTGCTGAGATTTGCTCCTGATGATGCGACTGGTGGTGTGACCGAAGAAACGCTGATTGAGTGTTGTGATGCTTTGCGGGTTCAGGGTAGTTGTTGTCTTTGTCATAAATCTTCATGTCTTTCATGAGCTTCAGCTTCCGGTCTCGTCCCATTGTCTGCGTTACATCCTGAATCTCCAGGCTGGTGGCTCTAATCTTCAGAGAAGTCGGATCCTCACATGCTGAGATGATCTTCAGAGGCGGCTTCAGGTTCTCGATCGGCTCCTTGGTGTAAGATATGCGATTTGTGTCAGAAAAATCCAAGTGTCTGAGCGTCTGGAAATCAGAAGTCCTTCCTGGCTCGGAGAGTGTATCCACAAGTCTGACTTGGAAAGGGTGGCCTGCTTCCTCTGGTTGTCAAGGGACTCTTCAGACGTCTCTGTCAACTACGTACTACCCATGGGGATAGTAGGGTGGTAGAAGGTAGTGGAAGCGCGAAAACGTCAAGTGCAGGTGAATTGACAGTTCTGGTGTCGCATACTTTTGAACTATCTGCAAAATAGAAAACTGTTAAAATAACCTAGACCTACATACAACAAGTGTTTATAGAATATAAAAATACCTGATACACCTGATATACCTGATATACCCTTATTTCCCGATTTTCCTATGCTGTGATCAAGTTTCCCTAGTATAATCAAGTCCCCCAATAGTACGCTAAGTCCTAGGTACCATTAGGATGGACCTGCATGGGCCACCACTAAAAACATGTCACGACCCGCTCCCGAATAATCGGATACGAGTCGGACACGCCCAGCCTTCATTGTTAGACACAATGAAGTAAGCTGTACCAAGCTAGGGAAACTAACCAGATAACATGAAAGTATAGAATCACAGCAACTATATAATGTGTCCCAACCAGAAAAGAGATACAATATCTGAATTATTACAATTCAACTATAATAGTCTGCTAGTCTCAATACATGGAAAGATAAATGGAAACTAAATGCAGTACTAGGCCTCTGCAGCCTCTAGGTCACAAGCAGCTCCAGCTGGCTCAGGGAAGGCAGTATCCTGTCCATAGTATGTGTCACACAAAGCCTCCATCTCACCTATCATAACATATCCAGTCAGGAGCGGAGCAAGTACAATTCTAGGTAATGAACAAGACATCATGAAATGAAGTACAAGGGAACATGGAAAGTACAGGAAAATACAAGTGAATAAGTACATGAAGAACATGAATGTAAGAACATGAAAGAACATGATATGTAAGCACCTGAAAGAACATGATATCACAGGAAATAAGTACAAGGTAATCTCCTGAACATATGTGTAATGCATTTGAAATATAACTAAATATGTGACCGGCTAGGGTAAGAACCTGAAAGCACCTGAAAGCACATGAATGGTGACTTAGGACCCGCGTGCACGATGCGGGGTCTAAGCTAAAACACACCTGAGTTGATACTTGGGATTGGTCACATAGATAGTATATTTCCCCTCCCCAGATACAAGTAATAAGCACAAGAGAACAAGAGTACCAGAAAGAACAAGAGTACCAGAAAGAACATGTCGTGTTGCAATTGTGTCACTCAAGGAAGTACAGGAAAGATAATGTAAAGTACAAAACCGTAGAGTGTACTTGCCTTGCTCCAGGAAAGTACAAGTAGTCAAAAGAAACTGGATGTCCTCCTGTAATTTAATAATGATTTATAAATGATAAGTCAACAACTTAAATATAGTACTTCTTAATCTAGGAAAAAATCACTTAACAATAATCCTAAATTCTAAATTGCTAAACACTATAGATAGGGTTATTACAAGTTATGTTTTAGGCCAACTCAATAGTTGAGGGTATGATTTCCATAGTCTCTATTTAAGCCCTCATGACAACTAGGCATTTCAGTTAGGACTGAACCATTCAGTCAAACCACATGAACTGATATCCCCAAATCAGTTATAGATGGGACTGGAATAACAGTTCAGTCCACAGAACTCACACTGCACTGGCTAGCAGTCCCTCTTGTCAATGGGACATATGTTCAAATCCTTAACTCACTCTCCTGCACAAAAGTCTACTGTAACCTCAATTCCTTAATTCTTCATCATTCCAATTTGAAACTTGCACCTTGGAAATATCAGTCCTTAACATAGGACTAACACTGATTCACTTAGTCAAATAATTGAACCACGAAAGCTCCCCTAAACCTATCTTACTGCTGAGTCACTCATATAGCCATAAGAGAGAATGCATTAACTGTAACAAGACTCCTAGTACAAAATTGGTTTCAAAGTTCAAAACAGGGAGTACACTTAGCTTACAGGAACAGGTCATTTCTAAATTCCAAGTACAATGTTTAAATGCTATCAACAATCCATAGACCAGGTTCACTGTCTTTAGGATTTGAAAACAATGTACTGCCTTCATAAGAGCATAATTCAGCATCTTAAATCATTCCAGCTAAACAGTAAGGGCAAGATATTGTACAGGTATCAAGCCATTGTACATTGACTAGATAATCCAAATTTGTATGACTGAAAGAAATAACCACATTAACTAAGTTATGTACAAAATTACTGATGTGTTTGTGTCAGTAAGAACTGCTACAACAGTCTTCCATGTCATTATTTCCCTGAATAATTCCATCAGGTTCTCAGCCTTGACCAACTGATATGCATGACAAGGCTGAGATGAATCAGTCTCTGAGTAGTTAATGTATTCAGCCTTGAATCATAATCAACCCAGTTTAAGATTCAAACCTAAACCACCCCTATCACAATTCATCTACTGGGATACTGAAAACAAGCATGAAATCAGTCTAAACAATGGTTTACCTATCCATCATCACTCTCTTCCTGAATTGCTCATCTGAAATATCACTCAAAGTTCATGTTCTCATATAGAGCTTACCTATCTGTCTCAACAGGATTCAAAATCCAGTCCAATCCTAACACTGGCACCACTGTCCAGACAAGCAGTCCTTCTATGACTGGTATCTTATTTAGTTAGACATATATAGGAATGTATATAATTGCTAACACCTAACTTGACTGTTCAATCTTCTCAGTTCAGTCTAAGCTAGTCCTATAGCAGGACAGTTAAAACTGCTAAGCTATAATCATACAGTGAAACCCATATTCCCTCCAGTTATCTCTATTACTGCAAGTCTCTTACATATAGGAAATTTAGTCTAAAACCCATCCAATCCAATATTCAGTCCAGTTCTAGGTTTCCTGGATACTTCAGTTTCCAGGGTTGAACCAATAGTTCCAGGAAAAGCTGATATCCCCTTATCGATTCCCAAATCAGACATTGCAAATGTGGGTTCAGATTTATCAACTGGAATAAGTTCTGTAGTTAAAATCCAGGCTGAACAATATAGCACAGATGTCATCTCAGATTCCAACTATAGATGTTACTCCAGTTCAAATAAATAAACCCACACTGCCCTGATGATACCTCAAATTCCCTCAATTCAATTAATACCCAAATTCAACATTTAAATCAATATTGCATCTGAATTTCAGATTCAACATTAATCTCAGGTTCTTGATACTGGCCAAGGATACTCGAACCTATGTTCATACTAAATTCGGGGAAAGAAAGAATAGTTATCAGTCTAATCAAAATCCTTCCTAGGTTCATGATTCAAAAACAAGTGAAACAGAGATCTATAAACAGAATCGATGTTCCAAATTCAAAACCTATATCAGAAATCGATGTTCTCCCTGATACTTCTATGAATACTAAAAGTTAACTTCCATGATAACTCAACTAAATAATCCTGAAGGTTACATAATTAAAGGAATTTACATACCTGAACGTGGATTCAAATAGATCTACGACACGATCCTTGTGTCAACTGCTCTCCGAACCAACCTTAAACCAGAGACAGATCAATAAGGACATAAGTTTATCAAGCTAAAAGAAATCTGGATTAAGCACTCACCCTTGAGTCTAGGATTTGTCCTTATGATCGAATGATCCTGATCAAACAATTCAACCTCCCTCTTCCCGATCTACATCTCAATGCAAGCAATTTGAAATCAAAATCAGAAGGAAAGTACAATTTACGAACAATACCAAATCAAGGTGTTGATGAAGTACAAATCAACCTCGAACGATCTCTAGATCCAAATGCAACGGAAGATCAATTCGATCCAAACAACCCGATCCAAAACCTCTACAGAGCTTAATGCGATTAAAAGAAGGATTAGGCAAGAATTGAAGAACGGGACTAAGAGATCTGAAATCTAAACTACACTCACCGATCCTTCACTCGAATGTCGAGAAATCTTCGACTCTGCTACAAGCCACCCAATCCAGAAGAAGGCCTCGCCATGGAAATGATGTTCGCCATGTAGATCTGGACTGAGCTCTAGGAAGAAGAGGACTGGGAAAGAATTTCTCAAATGGACACTGCCCTCTCCAGAGATTCTAGCCTAATATATAGGCAGTTGGAAAAGGTTGTGAGAGTGAGAATTTGGGCGGAAATCGAATTTCTCCCCACTACTCCTGTCAGAGGCAGTTAGGATTTGAATTTCCCAGGGATCAAAAATGGAGAAGAAAAACTTCTCATGAACTCCATCGAACAGGGAGGGAAAATAATTTACAGAGATTATGAGCTCTCAATGGTTTAAGCTTAAATGCAAAAGAATGGGCTGGCCTTAGGAGAATGGGCTTTAATGCAAATGGGCTTGGTCTTCATATAAAGCTTAATTTACAGGAACATATGGCTGAATGCATCTGTGGGAACATGGGCTTGGCTAAAACAAAGGTTTAAATCACATGGAAAGCCCATGGTCAAGGAAATGCTAACCCATATTTACTTAACATAATTATATCAAAGTATAAATTCTAATTTATTTAGTCAAAACATACACATATATTCATAGAAAAATTTAAAAAATTTCATCACTAGAAAGGTGGAGTTACAACTTGCGTACATCAGGAGATTTATTTCAAATTTATCTGGACGATGCAGACCGTTTACACAACTCATGAAGAAAGGTGTATCTTTCGTTTGGACCGAAGAATGTCAACAAGCGTTTGATGACATAAAACAATATCTTATGAGCCCACCAGTCTTGGTGCCACCAATCTCCGACATACCTTTCTTAATGTATGTCAGAGCAATGGATCACTCATTGGGTGCTTTACTTGCCCAAAAGAACAAAGAAGGACATGAACAGGCTATCTACTATCTCAGTCGTACTATGATCGGTGCCGAACATCGATATAGCATGGTTGAGAAAGAATGTTTAGCCTTAATGTTCGCTGTACAAAAGACAAGACACTATATAATTGGTCAAACAATCCATGTTATCTCCCGAATTAACCCTCTACGGGTACTCATGAAGAAGCCCAGCACTCTCAATTCAAGGCTGGCTACATGGGCTATCTTACTTGCCCAATACGACATGATTTACGTACCTCAAAAGTCAGTTAAAGGACAAGCCCTTGCTGACTTCTTAGCTGCTCATCCTGTTTCTGAGACTTCAAAACTCTACGACGAGATTCCTGATGAGACGCTCGAAACAAATCTGATCTCGGAAGAATTTCCCACATGGCGTCTATTGTTTGACGGAGCTTCCAGAATTGGACCAAATAGGATTATTATAGCAGGAGTAGGGATTGTGCTCGTTTCGCCAGAAGGATTAACTATTCAAAGGGCTTATTCTTTGGATGAGCCTTGTTCCAACAATGTTGCAGAGTATAATGCTTTGCTTATCGGCCTTCAACTGGCTAAACAATTAGACATCCAATATCTTGAAGTATACGGTGACTCTAAACTGGTTGTTAACCAGGTTAGAGGAATATATGAAGTTCGTCATCAAGATTTGATTCCGTATCATGAAGCAGCCATTGCTATGGCCATTTCCTTCAAAGCTTTCTATATTGAATATGTTCGTCGGGCTTACAATACCGAAGCAGATGCTCTAGCAAACCTTGCAGCAGTCTTGGCGATTCCTGTCCAAAGACAGCAATTGGTTGTTATTTCCAATAGAGAGTTATTTTGTATTGAAAATAATCACAATATTGAGTTTAGTAATTCTGCTGAGGTCAATATCATCAATGAAGATTGGAGAACTCCTTTTGATCCGATAAGACTGAGTCGACGAGAGGCTTAGGTGCGGACGACCCTTCGCCCTTCTCTGTTCCAGCAGAAAGTTCCCCGGTGACGCTCTCGGTTTTCGGCACGACTTCAGTCTCCTTAGACATGTTGTTGGAAGACATCTTTCCTGTTGAAGGCAGTGATAAAATTCTTCATGAGTTCTGGACTATTTATACTAATCTACTGACTCTTCGTGAATCGAGGTGACTGTTCATCCCCCTTTGATGAATCTAAAGGTTCATTCATTCTGACGGTTCATTTTTAACCGTTCATCATATCATCATCGTCATCAAAAAAAGAATTTATGTCCATATTACCTTTGAATTCTACATATTTTCTATTGCAACTTGTTACGTCCCTATCACCTCTGACTAAGTTGTCTATTGAAATAACAAATATTCGATATTTATATTTTGCCATGTCCACATTACCTCTGAGCAAGATATAAAGAATATAGTTATTTCCTACATCAAGAAAATATATCACGTCTTGTACCTCTGAATATGTTTTCTCATTATATTGCTTATCTCCTATAATAGGGTATGTAACAAGTAAATAGAATCATCCAAAATATCATTCCATTTCATTCAAAATAAAGTCCATTACAATTGGTCAAAACAAAGAAAGACATCCCAAAAATTCAGTTATTCAGAAGGCCGGGTACTGAGCTCTGCAACACGTCTTTTCAAAGCAGCTATCTTTTCATTTTGAGAGTTCAAAATCCTTTGTCTAATTTGATTCCTTGTTGACTCGAAGTCAAAGGGTTTTAGATTAGCAAAACGAGCAGTCAGCTCTTCATGATGAGTCTTGGTATTAAGCTCCTTTTGATGCTTCAGCGCAACGAGGTGATCTGCAGTTTCTTTGTTTAAGAGAATCTTCTCTTCCCTTTTCCGCTTCGCCAGAGTCAGACGTTCTTGAAGCTTGGCAATTTCTTCGTCAACTTCTGCTATTTCAGCTTCATTGGTCTCCAGCTTCGAAGATGTTTCTTCAATCTGGGTTTCCATATCAGCAGTAAACTGAGCAAAGGCTGCCAAAAATACTTCAAGATCTTTTTCCTTCTGTTCAGCTTCCCGAGCCAAAGCTTGACATTCTTCTTCAATTAGGGAATCTATATTCCCAGATGATAGATTCTTCATTGTAGTCTTCACTTCTTCAAGCTCATTGAGGATATGTTCCAGATAAACGGCCTGAGCTTCATCTCCGTGGTCACGAATCCCATTGATCAAATATTTTACGGATTTCCTGACTTTGGAGAAAGGAATGTTCTCACTCTCCACCATCGGCTTGAGTGTTAGATAGAATGCGTTTGTATAAGATCTTATAACGATTCTGTTTGCCTCAGAAGTGATGGGAGTTTCTGCTATCTCGGCTGGAGTAACTTCAGTTGCGACAGATGGCGTCGTCAAAGCAATAATTTCAGAAGATCTTTCTTTTGGTATCTGGGTTATTTTTATTGGAGGAGCCGTGGTAGAGCTTGTAGCAGCTTTGACTGGTTCTTCTGCAAAATATTCTTATTAGCAAGTCTTATTGTACAAAGTCGACAAAGTTAAAGCTTTACCTGATTGAGGCAATTCAATCTGTACTTGTGATGGCCCAGGTATAGGTATCTCTGTAGAGCTCTCTTCTCTGACAGGAGTCTCCAATGGAGCCATTTTCGAGCTAGTTACACTCTTCATTTGTTCTCCTGAAAGTTAACGTATTGCGTTAATTTTCTAAGAAAGTTATGAAGTTCAGAACAATAAACTAGCAATTTACCAGTATCCATTGTTCGAGCAGGGGTGCCTATCTCAGGAATAGTATATGTCACCATTGCTTGACTACTACCCGCCTCTGAACCGCCTGATAGGTGTATATTACCTCCAGCTATTAAAGAAAAGGAATCAATATGCTAAAAAAATATCATCATTGATAACAATCTACAGGATTCAAGAAATTTAACCTGGATCGGGTATGTATGGTGTATCCACCGATACTGTTACTTCCTGAGGAATTTGAGCTGGCATTTCTTCTGAAACTTCCTCTGCATGATTACTTCCCGCATCAGAAGTACTAAGTGAAGGCTGATCTTCTCTGGTAGGGGTATCCATAATATTGACATGTGCTTCTTCCAATGGTTCATTAGCAATGCTCTCAACATTCTCTTCATTCAATTTATGAGCGTCAGATGGCTCATTTATATTTTCAGCTTCTGGATCAGTAACAGTATCCTCGATATATTCAGCGCATGCCTGTAATGCATCAATCATTTCGCTATCTGAATATATTGGATCATCGGCATGAGTTTGAAGATGATCTAATGTATCGATCGGAATAGTATTAGATACTGTTTCTGGAAGCGCTTCAGGAAGAATCGCCAAAGTTGAAGGCTGGCCAATCACAGAAGATGCGTTTATTTCCATAGCCTCTTTGCCAGAATGTGTTGGTTCTTCTGAAGATAATGGTTCTGATCCAGAGATGGGAGTGGGGGAAGACATCATATGCCCAGCAACAGCACTAGCCAGGATGGATGCAGCACGAGATGGACTCAATAATCTTAATTTTCTACTAACTACTTTCTTCAAACTCGACCTTCTTCGAAGAGGTACATCTGGACTTTCTTGGTCAGCAGAAATGCTCTGTTGTTTCTGTAAAGATGTAGGAGTTATCTCTTCACTCCTTACAGATTCTTCTGCCCGTTGTTTCGATTGTGACCTAGTGGTAACTCCTTCAAGGGATTCTGCAGTGGTTTTTTTTTTCTTTGGATCTGGAGAAGCAACAGGAATATCATTTTTTCTTTTCTTCTTATCCTTCATAGGAGATTTTGTTACTCGGAGAGAAATGTTTAAGGGTTCAGTAAACTCCTCAAGGAAGTTCATATCTCTGGAGATTTCAAAAGGTTCGTCAGCAGGTTCTTCGTCATTTGGATCTTTATAAAGAAGGCTCGGCTTTCCTTTCTTGGCTCGTTTGTCAGAAGCGAAGCTATGTCCTAAATCAAAAGTCTCCACAAAGGTATTAGCCGAAGTGTAAAACCTTGAATAGGTGAATAACATTCGCGGTCCATGATTTGTATTCTCAGGCATTGAGAAAATGGCCCTCGTATTTTTAGCATTATAATAGTACCAAGCCCTGGCACCATCAATCAAATATCCTTTCCCTTGTAGGCATGTTGTGGCATTCCCTACATGGAATTGATCATAGCCGAATTGGCGTGCAAAACGGCTAGGCAAATATGGTTCAAGAATACATTCATCTTCAAATCGATGTACGAGGTGTGAAGGTCGAATCGACTTCAACCAATTGAATATAGCTGGATCTGTTGGTAGAGTATTCACTGAATCTAGGATATTAGCTGGCAATAACTCGTAGCCAGCTGGTGGATCCACACAATAAAAATCCCAGTTATCGCCGCGGTTCAATACTCGCCGGCAATCTATCAAGGAGGTGTGATTCCATCTACACCCTTCATACTTTCTTAAAAAGTTTCCTCCAATGGCTCTTTCGCCAGGGCTCATCAAAACTGGACAGTGGATTAGAAGCCACCCAAATAAATAAGTGTGGGCGACTTTAGTACGTGGAAAGCCATCTTTCTTATTATTTAGCATGCCGTCCACAAAGCAACGCAGACTATGATTAAGTCGGCTTGTCATCGCCGATAAAATATCCATCCGATAACCGAACACTAGGCGGACTGCAGCAAAAAGAACACCTCTATGGAAGCGATCGACTGTACTTGCTCCAGGGACTACATACCTTCGTAGCCAAAAAGCAAGAAAGCCTGCCAGATGGGCTTTCTTAGACATACGTCTGTATCCCATCCTCATGAAACTTTCTATTTTATCTCCTATCTTGAGGGGAGGATAATCTTCATCATTTTTAACTATTATATCTTCTTGGCGAAACCTTGCCATCAACTCATTTATCTCTTCCTCATTGAAACGCTGAAAGGTAAGTGGATCAACAGCTTTCTTCTCACTAATTTGTTTCTCTTCATCATCATGTTTGAGGAAGAGATAAGATATCCATTTAGTAAGATAGCAGGAGCCTGAGCTTTCAAAATAACAACAACAGATGTGATAGTGACATAACAGCTCATCAAAGACTTCTACCATTTCAGCATTTTCAGATTTCAGCCTGTTTAATTCATCTTCAGTGGGAACATACTCCTCATAAGGAAAATTTCCCATGGGCAGCTTGGAGATATGATTCATCTCGTGAAGAGCGAAACCGATTTCTCCTTTTGGGGTCATGAAGGTTCCCGTCCTATAATTGTACCTTTCGATCAGTGAAAGGAATAGGTGTGGATTTGGAGGGAAGCCATGTACTGAAGAATAAACAGCTTCATACAGACTGATATTAAGAAGCTCTTCTTCATAATGTTCTAAAACCCAGTTGGCAATGCAGCTCCATCGTTTATAATCTGGGTTGACTAAACCTTGCATCCTTAAGGTGTTATCAGTATAATATCTACCTTTTCTAGCAAACTCATTTGCAAAAATTGGTATTCTCACTGGTAATAGACGAGATGAATTCTCGGGAGGGATGCAACTTGGTTTCATACCCCTGAGATGAGTTACGTAAATATCAGATGAACTATAGAAGATATCTCTGTTGTTCACCTTTTTATAACATATTTTGCCCACCCGAGCCTGCTGAACGGGAGTGATATCCCACGCCATTTGGCGGGGATAACTGGCAAACTCATATCTGGAAAGAGGTAAACTCCTAAGCATATCTGGCAAATATATAGTCTTTTCACCCTTCTTAAAAATCCTCTCTTCCACCCGCTGTTTTGGCTGAGATTCCCTGCCCAAGGCATCTCCAAACAAGAAAAGTGGTTTCTTGTGGATAGCTGCATCCAGTGACTGTAAGGGTTGGCCGTTAATCAAACACAGAAGAGTTTCATTATTCTGAGTAGTCAGGATTGTTCTTCGAGACTCTGGTAGTTCATAATGAGGGAACTTAACGTATGACAAGTCCTCTTTGAATTCAGGTTCAGACAAAGTTCCTTGGAAGGTCTCGAAGTTGGGATCTTCCCTGATATCAACTGCAAAACAGAAAAGAGCAACATCACAATAAAGTTATCAGATTGTGCCTAGTTGACTGCTTAAAGACAGACTGCGCCTAGTTTTCAGTCAACTAGATTAAACTGCGCCTAATTCATGAATCTGGGCAGACTGCGCCTAATTTTCTGTCAAATAGGGCAGATTATGCCTAGCTTTCATTCAACAACAAACAGCGTCTGTTTTTCAGACAAAGCTTTATCCGATAGCGCCTAGCTTTGTTACTAGGCGCGATCGAGCAAACAGAGTCTAACTTTCTAGGCGCCATTTTGTGGAATGTTTAAACTTCATAAACATGAAGTTTAAAGAATCACCGAACCCTAGAAAGAGTTGGCGACTACAACTGAGCCCTAAGAAGAGCCAGTGTGCGTTCTTATAACCCACCATTAATGGCTGGATGTGCAGTTTCGTGTCGAGAGACACGAGTTTGTCCAGGCTCTCGTATTTGAAGAGAACCGCGTGATTCGACCACGGGAGGCAGTGCGGTCTTCTTCGATTTCTTCGAAGATTCAATTGGTGCGGGCTCCTTTCCCTTATCAGCTCGACGAGGCGCCATCAAAGTTGGATCAGAAAAAAAACTCGTCAGAAGAAGAAGACAAAATCAAAGAAAAACTCTCGGAAGAATTTGCCCTTGGGTATACTTTGAAGTGGTAAAAGATTAATGAAGTTTTTCAAAGGTTATTTATAGCTTTTGAAGAATTCAAATCGACGTAACCGATCGCGCCTAAACCGCCGCAACGAAACGCGCCTAAATATCCACCACAACGGATTGCGCCTATTCAGCCTGAAGATCCGTTCTTGCCTTAAACTGCGCAACTTCTTCAAATATCAAGCGCGGTTTGATTTGGTCATATGGAAATTCAAAGTATTTCGAACTTTTGAAAATTCAAAATTCGAAAACTTTGAAGGGGGTCTTGTAGGTCCAAAAAATCAGACCGCGCCTAGGTTTGATTCAACAGATTGATCAGAATGCGCCTACAGATAGATGGCGCCTACTTCACCAACAAACTCAGAATGCGCCTATTTTTGCATCACAGAGGCGCACTTCACAAACTGCGCTTAGCTGACGTGAAGTCATTATTACCTGACAAACACGAAGATCGAGGCAGCACTATCATTCCTCTGATGGCGCGGCGCTCGAGGAAGATATGACAGCTGTCTAAACAGATTGCGCCTACTTCTATCCGAATTCAGCGCACTTTGCAGATTGCGCCTACGTCTCAGTGAAGAAGGCACAGTTCAATACAACATCAATTTAGAGCTTGCCACGTGTCCCTGAAACAGGCGCGCTTTGACTAAATCAATGCCTAACTACCACTCTACATGTCCAACACGTGTCCCACTAACTGTACACGACCAAGCGCATTTTAATCAAATAATGCCACGTGTCTAGAGCAGTTGGTGCACGTTCGTGATAATGGAGTGAAAACAGGCGCAGTTTGTCATACGTGCTCAAAACAGGCGCACTTCAACCAGGCGCTCTCCAGAATAACTGCTCAAAACAGTTATTTCAGAACTCTATAAATAGAGTTTCGTTTCCATTCAACAGATGACGGAAAAAGATCAAGAGAAATCAGAGTTTTTGTCCAAGTGCTGCTACGTTCTTCAGAGATTCAAGTCTTCAAAGTTCACATCGTCCAAGGGATAAAGCGATCGTCATTCAGATCGGATTCCTATAGTTGTACTTTCTCAGAATTCTTGTAATATTCTTTACAAAGTTTGTGAAATAAGATTATACTTTTGTTTTTGCAAACAGAACCATGCGGGAAAGCCCCTCAGATGGTTGCTTGGAGGGAAGGCAGAGGAGTGTCTGGGAGCTCCGGGGAAGCGAGGTTGCTCCCGCTAGGAACCCAACATCGGCCGCGATGCAGGGGGTAGACTCCTTTGGGGGAACGTAGGTAGCCACCGGCCCAGGCTCCTTCAGGAGGGGGTCCATAGGGGCGGAAAAGGGAAAGGATATAGAACCAGGCAACGCGGCAACCCTGGTCGTGGATGCACCAATAATCGATGGGGGCAGCAAAGACAACGGTAGCTGGCATAGC
The DNA here is from genome assembly GCA_029216955.1 of Iris pallida. Lineage (NCBI taxonomy): Eukaryota > Viridiplantae > Streptophyta > Magnoliopsida > Asparagales > Iridaceae > Iris > Iris pallida. The sequence continues at coordinate 10,958,367 of JANAVB010029620.1, forward strand.
TTCTCCGGCAGCAGCGTCAAAATTCGTATCCTGACTTTGGCCCTAGATGGCCCCTGCGCGACGACCCATGGGTGAAAGGGACTTACATTGATTGGGAGAATAACCTTGGTAGGTGTAGGGGGGAACAATAAGGAGGATATTGCTCATATTCCACAGTCTGGTTGTAGCTGCATCCCGAAGGGAGTATGATGCATATGTGATCCACCAGAGGAGAGCTGAGGTCCACCTCCACCAGGACGCGGGCACGACTCAGATGGATCAGAGTCTCGGTGGCCTTGTCTAACTTTAGCCGCGTTCCAATGCACGAAGCTAACAAGAACACTGAAGCCTTCGCAAGTAGGTGACTAGGGAGGTCCGGAAGAGAGATCCATACAGGGGCTAGCGAAGATTCGATGCGCGTCGAGAACTTCGACGTCCATTGATCACTCTCATGGAAGATTTTGCCACAAACCACAGATTTATGACTGTAGTCACAAGAAATCCGGCTCAAGCTTAATGCGAATAAAAATGTGCCTTTCGTCAATGAGACCCACGGATACTGGCCAACAAACTTGAAAGTCGAGAAAGCTCGGCGAATACTTTCCATCGATGGCCGCGTGTGAGACATCTTACCGACGAGCGCAAATCTCAGAGGGGCGAACATTGTAGCCTCGTCTGCCTCATCAAAGGAGATCTCCGGGATACCCTGGGAGAAGAAGGGGGCCCTAGACCGCAGCCGAATCTTCACCTCGGGCGAAGCTTCCGATGCCGCTGAACAGGAGCCTACCGTCACATCGAGATACGAACGGCTAGCAGAGAGAAGAGGAGCAGGAGGCGATCTCGACTGCTGACGAGAGAAGCCAGCCGTGGCGGCCAAAGGAAGGGACAGAAGGAGCTTTGATGGATGGGAAGGCGGGAGAAAGCAAACTGCCTCGCATCCGAGAAAGCAGCGAGGAAGGGTTTTCCGCCGCTGACAAGGGAGGGGCTGTGATGTCCACCTCCTTCCCCGGTAGAGGTAAGGCCGGGAGGGATGGGGGAGGGACGCCGATTGCTAGAAGTTGGGGTGGTGTAGAACTGGGCGAGGCGACGGGACCGTCGGGTGATGGAAGAGATGGGATCTCTGGACGGGAAGGAGCGACGCCGAGCCTAAAAGGGGGGGCTGGAACAGCCCACGGGAATGGAGGGGGAAGCGGAGGCGTCGCCGCCTCCCCAGGGGCCGCGTGCTATGTCAAACAGGGGGAAGGATGGAGGAGAACCCCATCCCTTGCCGCCCCTTCTTCGGGGGAGAGGAGCTCAGACTCATATATAAATATATATATATATATATATATTTTTTTTATAAATATATATATATATATATATATATATATATATATATATATATGGGTATATAGATTAGGGTTATAGATTGGATGTGTGACCTGTTAACAGTTAACCGGGGGGAGGGCTCTCTGAAAGATAAAAGGCGTGCCAAGTGGCTTACAAGATGGAATGATACATGGCGATGTTCCGATACATTATGTCCTGTGTAGGGTGCTTCAGCTTCTTGCAACGCTCCAAGGCTCCAGAGATAGCTTCGCACCTTAGTACGTTCGAGGAAAGCTCCGCACCCGGCGACGTCTTCTGCATCCTGCAAGCAGACTGTGGGGTTATCAGTACATAGTTATGCACTGGTGGGGAGGCTAGCTCGCCCACAATGCTATCATTACCAAATAGGAAGAACAACAACATCAGCTGATTAGAAGTGGCAGATAAGTGAGGGGCCCGTGTATCTGTGAAGGGATCATGTATGCAGCAGCAGGGGATAGGTTATAACAGTAGGATGGGAGACCAAACAATAAGTGCATCCATGCACTTGCACTGATGGGTGATCATCAAGGCACAACTGCCTTTGGGTGCAGCTAGGGGCAGTGGCAGCAGGTATATTTGGCAGCAGTACATGACTGCTTGCCACTGCACAGAGGAAGAAGTACATTCCTGTGAATCGTATGCACAAAAGGCATAGGAGAGACTGATACCTATTAGCTAAGGCTTGGGGTTTGGGGGTTATGAGTAGGTGCACAACAGTGGTAAAGAGAAGGGAATATGGTAGATAAATGAAGATAGAGGTTTGAAGGCCTATGTAGGCTTGTAGGCAAAGGGGGGAAACATATGACAACAGGGTAGAGAGTTTAGGAAATAAGTAGTGTGTGTATGCTGCCTAGCGTGCGTGTCTATATATATGTCCATATGTAGGTTTTTAGGCAAATATTAGAGTAAGGAGCTATGCTCAGGTATTAGAGTAGGGAGCTACTGTTAACAGCTAGGTGTGAGTGAGCCTGTGCACAAAACTTGGAGGATTCTGTCAACATACCTTACCTCTGTGTATTTTGCACCAGTGCACAAGTGTGCACTGGTTTGGCTTGTGCAGGCCAATAGGCCTGTGCAAGCTTGTGAACCATCAACAGCAGATTGGGGAGTTTGAAACCTGTGTGAGGATATGTAGAGTATAGGTAACTCAAAAGCAAGGTAAGAGAGTAATGTGTAGGTAAGGTTGAGGCATAAGTGTAGGTAAGTAGGTAATATAAATAATACATTACCTAGGTAGAATAGCTAGGTAATTGGCCTTACCTAAGAGTATAGGTAATGGGGTTACCTAGAGGATACTAGTAATGGAAATAGGGATAAAGTATAGGGTATTGGGTGTAGGTGATTAGTTTACCTTTTGTACTAGGCTTAGGCTTGTGTAATGGTATTGGATTAAAGTTAGGATATTGCTAAATGAGCCTATACATATACAATATAGGTAGATACCTAGGGTATTGAACTAGTATAGGCTAGAATATATTGGTCTGACAAGGTATGGACCCAAAACCTAAGTGTGACCTAGTTTAGCAAGGTATTGACTCGGTTGACCTAGTTTAACTTGGAAATGACTTGGAGACCTAAAGTTGAGCTAGTATAACATGTTTATGATTCCTAAAAACCAATTGACATTAATATTCCATATTTAGGTATTCGAGGCACCGTATCGAATACTGTTGATACTTCACACCGGATCTCAGACGAGTATATTCTTTGATAAATTTTCGTTTATGATATTTTCTATGTTTCTTTTATTTAGTGTAGATATCCTTGATTTTTTGACATATCGGTTACAAGGATTGGTATTTCTGGATCCCATCATGAGATGTTTTTCCTTGCATATCTTGGTGTACCTTGTGCAAGTCTTATTATTGTTCTTATGCATTGTATGGACACCGATTCCTACAAAGGCTCACAATATTTTTAGAGAATCCGTGTCGTAACGTACCATGGTTGTTTCCACTTTACTAGTCAGGGTAGAGAGTCTTAGTATATATATATATATATATATATATATATATATATATATATATATATATATATATATATATATATATGATCAATACCCTCATTGTATTAAGTCTTGCTCCTTGAATATTGTTAATCATACACCGCACGTATGATTAACTAGGCCATAAACTCTTGTATCAAGTTCCTAAGCCGATCACATGTTGAAACTAGTGCTCACTCACATAAATAGTGCTGTGTTTGATTCTTGTACATGATATACCCTATTTTCTTGCTCTTGCGCTCATTTACAGTTTTAGTTATGTCTTGCTATATTCATGTACATGTCACTTTATCTTGTATATTCTCTCTATTTACTGCTTCATAGTCTTTATCATTTACTGGAACTGTTATTAGAGGTATACTTTGCTCCAAACCTGACTGAATATATTTTTCAGACGACACAGAAGACGGTTGCCCTACCTATTACGGCCCACATAGTAAGCGTAGATAAGGAGACTCTAATTCATGAAGGTTTAGCTCTAGCTGAGGAGGCTTATCTAGCGACTCATTTAGGCTAGATTTGTACTGGATTTGTCTCCAGATTATGACTCTTGGCCTGTTATTATTTTAGACATGTATTTGAGATAGACGACTCTTAGACTCTAGACTCGTATTATTTTTATGTTAGACTTTCTATGAATATTTCATATCATGTTGTCATTTTCTTTATCATGCCATTAATCTTCCTTAGTCTTGTGATTGAGTATGAATATTGTCATTACTTGTCCTCCATTTGGAGATGATTAACTTGACAGATTATGATATATGTATTGCTATTTAGAATTGTAGACCTAGACAACGTTCTATCGTCGATGCTGCAGCATAGGCTGGGTGTCGTCGTGCACTTGTGCCCCTACATTGAGTGCGGGTCGTAACCCTTTCAATGATCAATCGAACCCTAGTATACAGACCTATATGCCATCTCTTTTGTATCGACTAAAGAGGAAAAAGTGTCCCTAAAAGAAAAGGGCACAAGATATCAATAAAAGGACGAAAAAATAAAGAATACAAGCAATTTAGAAGTTCAAGCATGGTATAACAGAATACAACTCATGATATCAACGGGTACATATTTGATTGAGACTCCTATATATTACAACACCCCAACATGTCTATAAACAGACTCGTATGGGCTACCACTAAAATCATGTTATGCTCCAGTACCGAAATACGGACAACAATGGTATAACACGACCAGCTACGTAATATGAAATATACTTGTACCTCGTAATATGGTTACGGTTGCCTAGACATGAGGGTATATACAACAATAAAAGTCACTTATAGTCTCACAGAACATGTTATATCTCAAACAGTCATACAAGAATAGAAATATAGAGCATGTAAGATATTAAAAAGTGTCCCTAATAAGGCATATCTAACGCTGTATCAAAATGATTATGAAGCTAGATATTAAAAAAATGGAAAGCTAGCACAATGTCCAATAATACATGATTACATCGTGTAGCTTCCCTTCCCGAATTTTTTTGAATATTTTTTTTATTATTTATTTGATTTAAATGGTGACTTGTAGATTTTTATAAATAATTAACTAGTTAATTATTACGGTAGATGAATTTAGCCATGGTGGAGTTTTGAAGTACAAGACGACTAGGAATCATGGCATAGATAGTGTCGGTTCCTTGACTAGTGTATTAGCCATACAAAGGAAGACCCAGCCATAAGTGTGTCCTAACTAGGAAAACCAGGCCAAGTTACGACTTAATCCTTTTCGAAGATTTATTTATTGATTAATTATATTATTGAGTTTTAGGGAACTTGGTTGTACCGAACTAGTCCAGATAGTAACCAAAACAAGACCAAGCCCATGTAGTTATGCGGGACGTCCAATGACATTCGTGTTGATGTATTTTGGTGTGATGGTATCGTATTCCGTTTTAATGATCTAATAAATATTTCCTAAGTATTCATAATTAAATACTATAAATACCATTATTAGTTGATATTCAATGATATTTGTATAAAATGGGTCCTTGTACATTTTTGGGATTATTAGACTGTGCATAATGGTATATACACCATTATTGGTTTATTAAATTTCGTTATTATTATTTTTTGAGTTTATTATGATATAATAATATTATTATTGGTTATATTATTTTTGTCAAATAAATGTTATAATATATATATTCATATTTATATAAATAGGCCCTACACTAGAAATAGATAACATTGAGGATTATTTAGATTTTTATGGAGATTACTATATAAGTATATATATATATATATATATATATATATATATATATATATATATATATATATATATATATATAATAAAGAAAAAGGAAAACCAAAGAAAAAAAAAGAAAAGCAGCAGCAAACCCAGCCCAACCCGTGCTACATAACCGAACACCCGCCCCCATGCTCGAACCCGAGTGCAAAGCCCCGACCCTGCTTATAAAACGATCACAAAAATCCAAACAAAAACCCTAATTTCCTTTCGCCCCTGACATCATGCTGCCCCATGTCGCACGCTCGTGAGTCGTACCAGTCCCTACACATCGTCGTCGCTGCCCATGACCGGCCGTCGGCCGACGACCACCGCAGCAAGGCCGCTGTAACAGGGGAAGCAGGGCAGCATCAAGGCTGCGGGGAGGTCACTTCGCGGCATCATATCTCCCCTATCGAGCAACTAATGCACGAACCAATTTTTGAGGTATGATTCTGACATAACTACCGTCTATCACCTTCAAGTAGATTGATTTGTAGTGCGTTAGTGTGATGTAGAAATCGAACCAAAAATCCCGAGAAACTTGTTCAAATATGAACAAAAACGCGAACCAAACCGCCGACTTGGAAGGCTGATTTCGGCCAACCTACTGATAGTTCCTCAGAACCAATTCATGTCAGTCATCAACAACCTATACACGATCGAAACCCCGGTTGTCGTTCATATATTCATTAACTTGATGTGAAGAAAATAGTGGGTAAAGATCGAGAAAAATCTATCAAAAACAGCTTCAAAAACTTAAAAACTCGTCGATACGACGTGCGTCCCGCTAAATCGGACGACATGGTCGCAAACCGAAAGCATCAAAAGGTGCGTAATGGCTTCGTGGACGTGTGGGCTTTGACGGAATTTAAATTGGTTGCGTGTGCGCGATGAATTTGATGCGTATCCGTCGAAATTCACCGTATCGGCCTCTGTGCAAATTTCCCAATTACTTTATGCACATTCGTCAGATCGAGACAAAAATTACGCCAACAGAACCGTATCGTTTTTTGGGTCCTGTATGCCAAATTTGGTCCGATTCTAAGGCAGTTGATCGGATCGCCGTTTTGCGGGCCCCACGATCCGATTTAACGGGCAATTTTGTGCACGACCCACCAGAATCCAAAATTGGACATACTGTTGGGTTCGTATTATCAAAATTAATTGGTAAACATAAAGTTTGACGATTTTAGAGACCATTGACTCTGGCACGCTTTTCAGTGCAAAGCGGGTCCAACGACGAACACCGTTTTGATCCGAAATAACCGTTTTGCCCCTGTATCCAAAATTTGACTTAAGGACATGCAATTCTAGATAATTTGATTATTCTGAGAATGTTGGCAATGTCTGTTTCAGCTTTAGAAGACAGTTGTGAGATTTGGACTTTGTGGCTTACCAGTTGACGGTATATTATTGGTTTTTCGTGCTACCACCAGGCAAGATACCTTGCCTTCCTCTACAGTTATTTTCATGGTAAATTTTTCCTATTTTTATATGTTATCATCTTATTCTCTAGTTGATGTGAGTTTATCTATATGTTTCCTGCGTTTTATGTTTTACTAGATTATCGTTTTGTTTGTATATCAGCTTTATGAATAGATAGTGTAGTTACACCAGGCTTGTTCACTTTATAGTTCATGCTAGAGTTGTCCTTACCCGTGTCTTGACATGAGTTGTACCTTGTCTCACCTGTGCCTCGACTGAGTCGTGTCTTGGAACAAGTATGTATAACTTAACTGCTATTCCTGATTTGTCTTCCTAACCCGTGAGTCCATAATCAGGACGAGGATATTTGTCTTGATTGATTGCACCTGCGAGTCCACATTCGGGATGAGGGTGATAGTCTTGAACTAACCTGCGAGTCCACGCTCGGGGCGAGGGTTAGTGATTTGTTTACACCTGCGAGTCCACACTCGGGGCGAGGGTGCCTTGTCTTGAACTAACCTGCGAGTCCACACTCGGGGCGAGGGTTAGTGATTAGTTCAAACCTGTGGTTCCACTCGGGACGAGGGTTTGGTATTTCATTGATCTCTTGTTTATTCGTTCTTCCAGCAGTTTATTTATGCATGGTTGATCCCGTATCCGTGTTCATAGTTACCTGTCAGTAGCCACATGTCAGTCCCATGTCTAGTTTCCTGTCTATATCCTGTTTATATTCTTATGCATGATTAAACTGCTAGATAGGCATGTTTTTATGTATCTTGCTATGTCCCCTGAGGACCTGATGATCTCTTCAGGTTTAACGATTGCATAGAGTCAGTTAGCAGTTTTGGGTGGCGGATGATTATGACACTTGTGGGTTTCAGATGATTACGATAATGCTTGCGAGATTCAGGTATTGATCCCATGTTTATTATCCAGCTCGTGCCTTCCTTTCATTATCATGAGATATCCTATTTATTTATTCCGTTTGTAGACTCTTGTTATATTCTTTGGAGTCTTATTGGACATTATGCTAGTGGGCTGCAGACCACGACCCATAGTTGTTCATTCATGCTTATATTACTCTTGTGGATTTGAGATATAGATTGTATTGATTTGGCAGTATACGATAGCCTTGACAACGTTTACGTATTCGAGTTGGGTTGGAGTCCGCTTGATGCGTAGCTGGCTTGCTCACGTACTTGCATCCGAAAAGCGGATGCGGGTCGTGACAAGTTTTTGTGGTGGCCCATGCAGGTCAGAGCATATCGTATCGGTTACGTAACTGTACTGATACGAGCCTGCGAATTTGACTAAATCCTTAGAAATCTCAATCCACTCTGCCTTAAAAATTCTCTTAGAAATTTCTCTCCCGTCTTTGTAACTTCGTATTCGTTCTCGATTATTCTTCCTTGCCTTCCCGTACCATTGCTTTTCATCTCTTCCTATTTTGAAGTGACGAACGATCGTGCTATCTAGAATTTATCAGAAATTCTTAAGTTATAGGATAAATTGCTTGACTATTGAATATTTGGTTGTTTATAGATATGAGGGATTATAGATGCCATACGCCCTATATGTCTGTTGGTAGAATTGTTAGCAACTAGTTACAAGATTATAAGATTTTAGTGACCGTGTTTTGAGGAGTTGGGTGACCAAAGGTGGTAGAAGTCCTCGAGATTTCGTAGTTGCGAAATGGCTAGGAGAAAGATATAAATTGTCTTTGAAGAATTAAAATTTTAGGAGATTAAGGTAATAATAAACTTCCTTTTTGAATTTTAAGGAATAGTTATGAATTAGAATTTCGAGGACAAAATTATTTTTAAGGTGGGTAGATTTGTAGCTCCCCTTCTCGAAATTTTTTGATATATATTTTATTATTTATTTGATTTAAAAGGTGACTTGTAGATTTTTATAAATAATTACTTAGTTAATTATTACGGTAGATGACTTTAGCCATGGTGGAGTTTTCAAGTACAAGACGACTAAGAATCATGGCACGGATAAAATGGTCGTGTGCCTTGACTAGTGTATTAGTCATACCAGGGAAGACCCAGCCATAAGTGTGTCATAACTAGGAAAACCAGGCCAAGTTGCGACTTAACTCTTATCGAAGATTTATTTATTGATTAATTATATTATTGAGTTTTAGGGAACCTGGTTGTACCGAACTAGTCCAGATAGGAACCAAAACGAGCCCAAGCCCATGTAATCATGCGGGACGTCCATTGATATTCGTGTTGATGTATTTTGGTGTGATGGTGTCATATTCTGTTTTAATGATCTAATGAATATTTCCTAAGTATTCTTAATTAAATATTATAAATATCATTATTAGTTGATATTCAATGATATTTGTATAAAATGGGTCCTTGTACATTTTTGGGATTATTAGACTTTGCATAATAGTATATACACCATTAATGGTTTATTGAATTTCGTTATTATTATTATTATTTGAAGTTATTATTATATAATAATATTATTATTATTGGTTATATTATTTTTGTCAAATAAATGTTACAATATATATATATATTCATATTTATATAAATAGGCCCTACACTAGAAATAGATAATATTGAGGATTATTTAGATTTTTATGGAGAATACTATATAAGTATAAATATACGAATATGAATATATATATATATATATAGTTATATATATATATATATATATATATATATATATATATATATATATATATATATATATATATATATATATATATATATATATATATTTAAAAAACAAACCATTCATTAAAGAAAAGGAACAGAACAACAGAACATATATATATATATATATATATATATATATATATATATATATATATATATATATATATATATATATATATATATATATATATATATATATATATATTTTTTTTTTTTAATTTTATATATATATATATATATATATATATATATATATATATATATATATATATATATATATATGTTTTTTAAATAATATATATATATATATAAAATATATATATATATATATATATATATATATATATATATATATATATATATATATATATATATATATATATATATATATATATATATATATATATATATATATATATATATATATATATATATATATATATATTACTTATATTTGTGTGTTATCTCTCATTATCTCTTCTTATTTGAGTGTTATGTTTAGAATATACTTGGAAGAAGAAGATGAAAAATTGTACCATAGTATGAGCAAAGAGTGATTTCTGAAATTAGGTAAATTAGCATCCAAATCGGAGTCAAATTAACCTAAATCTAAATTAACTTGAAATAACTCGGTTTCTCACTACCCCCAATTTTACTTTATTTGAAAATCATTACTTTTTAGTGCATCCAATTTTAACAAGTTAAATTAATTTAAGTGATTCACAAATTCATAAATTAAAATATTGATATGATTACACTCAATTATAAGTGATTAGTGCACTGGATTATAACCTCGATTATAAGTGAATTCTCAAAGGAGCAAAATTAAGATGAAATCAATTGTGACTTGTTGGTGTTTTTGCCTTTAGACTATGAAAGATAGTCCTACATCGGCTAAACCAAATGGTGAGTATCTCAATATAATGCATTGCTTGTGTTGAGGTATGTACATGAGGAGTGGTAGGGCACAAGTGGGTTCCATGTGGCAGTATTTTTCTAGAAGGAAAAATAATTAATTTCAACAATAATGTAAGTTGATTTTTGTCGTTCGGACTCGGACTCGGACTCCATGATGCATCGTACATGCACGAGCGTGTATTCGGGGGGTAGGCATGGACTGGAACTCGACTATGCTGATTGTGGGATGATGTAAATATCAAACTCTATTTTAGAGTATTGGTATTTTAGTCCCACATCGGATAAGAGAAATGGTGAAGTCCCACTCCACTCTATAAATAGAGCCCCTGGCCTCCTTTCTAAGATGCACAAATGAAGAGAGTTAAGAGAGTCCGTGAAGTCCAAGGAGCCCATTCAAGTCACAAAAATGGATTATATAGAGGCGAATCTTGCTTTAAGCAACGGTGATCTGCATCACCCCAGCAAAGCTGCCTTTCTCTTTCTTCTTTCCTTCTCTTCTTCACTTGTAACTCGTTCTATCACATTTAAGAGAAAAAACGAGATCTTTTTGATCTAATCAGAGAACTTTGTGGGCTTTTGTCGCTGCTGCCACAAAATTTATTTTTGCCTTCCTCGAAGTGTTATATTTGATTTCGTCCCTCTGAGTCCTGCGGGATCTCAAATATTCACCTTCTTCGAAGTGTTGCCAAAATCTGTTCTTCCATCTTGGATCTGTTTCGGTAATAACATGACTACACCAATCAATAAGCTTTACTTCTTTGATAAAATAGTTCAAAAGAGAGAGAAAGAGACTCAATTTTTAAAATGGATCTAAAAATATTAAAAAAAGAAAAAATTTGAGTCGCACTCAACTTTATTGGTCATATTTTCAAGGTGAGTGCTTTACCATAGTGTAAGTCACCCCCCACATTTTATGGATTCCGTCCAACATTGACAGTCAATTGGATTGACCCAATTTTTTGGACTAAATTACCTCCATTTTCTTTATTTGTAATAGCGGTCGGCATGTGGGAGGGCGGGGGAGCGCCGTGGAAGAGTGTGGGAGCAGGGCCGACGCCGTGGGCGAGCGAAAAACGAGGGCGGCGGAGAAGCGGGGGCCGGGGGGGCTGGACGCTGAGGGTGGGATTGGTGGTGGTTGTTGACACAAAATCACAGTCAACCAAATATTGATAAAATTGACAATATGATACTTGTCATAATTCAATATGACACATCAAGACTGAACTCAGTACAAGACGGACTACGGCTCGTACCTGCAGCATACTTTGTTTCAAGTCTATATTTTATATTTTTTCTTGAGTCTAGATAAATGTAAAATGATTTGCACTGAGCAATTTGGGCCTTTACCTATGCCTATACCTTAACCCAAAAGCTCCAACAAACCAAATTAGCCCATAAAGCCCAATGGACCAATTTCGTCTTCTGGGGACAGAGTTCGGGCCGAACTCTGCCTCCACACAGAGTTCGGGCCGAATTCGGTCTCCTAAATTACAAGACCCTAATTTTTAGGGTTTTCTGTATGCTAGTTGTCCAACGGCCAAAAATTTGAATTCTTGACCCAGAATTCTGGCCGAATTCTGCCTATCCATAACCCTATAAATAGGCCTTGAATTCTCACTTTTCAAATCATCCAATCTTCTCTTCTCTTCTCTCTAAAGCCTTATACAAGACTTACCCTTCTCATCTACTAGCCACAAGCTCCCTAAGCTTCAAAGTGCTCAGTGCTCTTTAGTTAGGAGTTTGTGCAAGAGTTCAAAAAGTCGCTTGAAAAATTCCAAGCATCGCCACTGCGATATCTGTAAGAAGTTGACATGCTCTTCTGAAGAAAAGGCACGGGGTGTAATTACTATTTCATAAATAGTGGATTTAATCCTGAGCAAGAGTTCTCAGGCCTGGACTAGTCCTCCACGAGGAAAACCAGGTTAAAATCGGCTGTATTTGCATATGCTTTCTCGCTCTTTATTATTTTCGCATTTACTCTGATTATTTACTGTTGGTGAAAGAGTTTAATTTTTAATTAGATATTATTGTCATAAACTCTATTCACCCTCCTCTAGAGTTGTCTATTTGTTCTTCAATTGGTATCAGAGCTCTGTTCTCTCAACAAGGACTAACATCCTAGAGCTGATCCATGGCAACCACACAACCCATGTTTTCCAATCACGGTGAAGGGCAGTCCACTCATAGGCCTCCCCTATTTGATGGAACAAACTACACCTATTGGAAAACAAGGATGAGTTTTTATCTCAAGTCGCTAGACTTCGACCTGTGGACCATTGTTACCGATGGTTACAAAAAGCGCGCCAGTATAGTTGTCAATGGTGATCTCATTGAGAAATCCCACGACAAATATTCTGACGAGGAAAAGAAACAGGCGAGTCTAGACGCGAGAGCTATTAATGTTTTATTTGGTGCAATAGACAGGAATGAGTTTAACAGGGTCTTAACATGCACCACCTCTCACGAAGTATGGAGACTTCTAGAAGTGACGCATGAAGGAACCACCCAAGTCAAGGAGTCGAAAATAAGTCGTCTCACACAAGAATATGAGGCATTCAAGATGAAGCCCGATGAGATGATCACACAAATATTTACAATTCCTCGACATCATCAACCCCTTGTCATCTCTCGACAAACAATATACAAATTACGAGAAGATTCGCAAGTTACTTGGGGGCTACCAAAGATTTGGAATCCTAAGGTAACAGCTATCATAGAAGGCAATGATCTCACTACAATGTCTATGGAAACTTTGATGGAAAAGCTGATGACTCACGAGCTTAACCTCAAAGACTTCGAAGAGCCTGCTCCGAAGGCAAAGGAGATTACCCTTAAAGCTCATCGTCGAAGAGCTGATCCTGAAGAGACTGATGACGAAAATTTGAAAGGTGATGATCAAGCTCTCATTGTCCGCAACTTCAAGAAGTTCCTTCACTTCAATCGAAGAAAGAAGGAACAACAAGAAGATGACGAAGAAGAGCCAACATGCTACGGCTGAAAGAAGACGGGACACGTCTGAAAAGACTGCCCATTCGCAAAGAAAAGCAACCGATATGAGAAGCCCTATAAGAAGTCTTCCTCAAGAAAATATGCCAACACTAGCATTTAGCATGAAAGCGAAGCTAGTGACTCCGAGAAAGAAAAGGACTCCCCTCAAGACACCACCAATGTATGCCTAATGGCAACATCCGATAAGGTAACTAGCGAAACTCTCGATGATTTCACTTTTGATGAACTTGGCGATGCATTCAATGATTTACTAAATGACCACAAGAAAGTCATTAGTAAATATAAACATGCCAAGGAGAAGATCAAAAGTTATGAAGTCGAGATTTAAAAACTCTCTTCTTTACTTGATAATATTAGAGACACTTCACCCACGGAAGTCACTAATGAGATGTCTAAGCTTAAATTAAGCCTATATGATGCCGAAGCACGTATTGACACGTGAGATCACATCACTCAATACTGAGCTTACTGAAGAAAAGAATAGACACAAGATCTCTATTACTAAATTTTATGGTTTGAATGCTAAGTATAATGAACTGCAAGCTGCCTCTAAGAAATTAGAGACTAGATTGGGAAAACAGGTTGCTCAACCTCAAACCCAATCACATGAGACACACACAAAGCACAATACTACTCAAAATAGTCAAACACGTCATCCACCTGCAGCATGCAAACATGCTTACATATACACCCACTTCCATACAGTACACAAACTACATGCACGTGGAAATTATTCTCATAACTATCATTCTATTGCGACACACAATCACCATGGTACACATAGATATAATCATCACTATGTTGCACATAAACAAAATCTCCACCATACTGCATATAGAAATAATCATCATCCTGCTGCCACATATAGTCATTATCATGCTGCTCCACACCACTCTTACCATGCTACATATAGACATCATCAACATGCTCCAAATATAAATAGGAATGCTATTTGTACCTATTGTGGATTACATGGACACATCTCACCACAATGTAGAATTAGGAGATTAGTAGATATAAATCTATATGTATGGATGCCAAAAACTAACTTTTCAGGACCCTCAAGAACATGGGTACCAAAGGTCACATCTACTCTTGATGTAGGTGGACCTTCCCTCCTCAACTAAAAGTAAGTGGATTCTTGATAGTGGATGCTCGCGACATATGACGGAAGACGTAAATTTTTTTGCATCACTATCGATGAAGAGAGAAGGGTATGTATCCTTCGGCAACAACCTAAAAGGGTATATCATAGGTAATGGTACTATTGGTCATCCTCATTCTCCTGTAATAAAGGATGTCTGCCTAGTGACCGAGTTAAAGTATAACCTGCTCAGCATAAGTCACCTTGCTGATTATGGATATGATATTAACTTTGGACAAAATAAATGCTACATCTATGATAGGTCAACGGGAGACATCGCTTTTGAAGGGATAAAAGAGGATAATATTTACATTTTCTATCTTTCTAGAGATACTAACAGTGCAAAAAAATGCCTCTATGCCCACAAGGATGAGAGATTGTTGTGGCACCAGCGTCTTAGTCATGCCAATATGGATACAATATCCAGGCTGTCGACTAAGAAGCTAGTGAGAGGCTTGCCCGACATCACATTCAAAAAGGACACGGTATGTGCCGAATGTGAGTTAAATAAGGCAACCAAGTCCTCATTTCATTCCATAAACACTGTAAGTACTACTAGACCCCTGCAATTACTTCACATGGACTTATTTGGTCCTAGTAGAGTAGCCAGTCTTGGTGAAAAACTTTACGCTTTTGTTATAGTAGATGACTTTTCTAGATTCACTTGGGTTTTCTTTCTTACAAACAAAAGTGATGCCATTTCTGTTTTCAAATTTTTTGCTAAAAAGGTTTAAAACAAAAAAAGGCTACATGATTACTCGAATTCGAAGTGATCATGGAGGCAAATTCGAAAATACTGATTTTGAAAAGTTTTGTGATTTAAATGGTTTTGATCATGAGTTTTCTTGTCCTAGAACTCCTCAACAAAATGGTGTTGTAGAGCGGAAGAATAGGACTCTTGGCGATATGGCTAGAGTCATGTTGAATAAATTTTTTCTTCCGAAATATTTTTGGGCTGAAGCTGTCAGTACAGCGTGCCACATTTTAAATATGGTGCTTATTCGACCTATTACGAAGAAAACACCCTATGAGCTTTGGTTTGGAAGAACTCTAAATGTTTCATATTTCAGAGTTTTTGGTTGTCGATGTTTTATCCTTAACACCAAAGACAACTAAGGCAAATTTGATGCCAAAGCTGACGATGGTATATTTCTTGGATATGCTGCCAAGGGCAAGGGATATAGAGTGTTTAGCAAACGCTCATTAATTATGAAAGAGTCTACAAATATGACTTTTGATGAAGATGATAGTGCAGCAGCCACTCCTGACGATGATATTGAGCCATCGACTTCTACGCCGATGAATACCACCACTAAAACCAATTCTCTGGAGGGCTTGCCAAAGAAATTCTCTTTCAAGCCGTCACATCCAGAAAAATTGTTCATAGGTGAGGTTTCACGCGAAGTAAGTACTCGATCATTGTTAAGAGACTCCATTGCTAGCACTGCCTTCATTTCACAAATTGAACCTAAAAATGTTTTAGAAGCTTTTAATGATGAGTTTTGGATTTCTGCCATGCAAGAAGAACTCAACCAATTCAAGAGGAGCCAAGTCTGGGAACTTGTTCCTAGGCCAGCTAATCATTCGATTATTGGTACAAAATAGGTTTTTTGCAACAAAGTCAATGAAGATGGTTCAGTTACACGTAACAAAGCTCGTCTAGTAGCTCAAGGATACAACCAAGAGGAAGGTATCGACTACGATGAGACGTATGCTCCTGTTGCTAGACTGGAATCCATTCGAATGCTTTGTGCATTTGCTAACTTTCAAAAATTTAAATTGTTTCAAATGGATGTTAAAAGTTCTTTTCTGAATGGATTTATTAAGGAGGAAGTTTTTGTAAAACAACCCCTGGTTTTAAAAATCATAAATTTCCTAACCACGTTTTCAAACTCAAGAAAGCGCTATAACGGCCTCAAACAAGCCCTTAGAGCTTGGTATGAACGCCTAAGCAATTTCCTGCTAGATAAAGGTTTTTTAAAAGGAAAAATTGACACTACACTGTTTATCAAAAAATTTCAAAACACTATTCTTTTGGTACAAATTTATGTAGATGATATTATATTCGGTTCTGCTAATGAAAATCTTTGCCAAGATTTTGCTAAGTGTATGCAGAACGAATTTGAGATGAGCATGATGGGGGAGCTCCCCTACTTCCTTGGATTGCAAGTCAAACAAACTTCGCAAGGAACTTTCATCAGTCAGTCAAAATATACAAAGGATATGCTGAAAAAGTTTGATCTTAACAACATCAAACCAATCAGCACCCCTATGGCTACTTCGACCAAACTAGAACCTGATGAAAGCGGCAAACCGGTTGACCAACGTAAGTATCGAGGTATGATTGGTAGTTTACTTTATTTAACTGCTAGTCGTCCCGATATCATGTTTAGTATTTGTCTGTGTGCTTGCTATCGAGCCAGTCCTAAGGAATCTCACATGTTCGCCGTTAAGCGTATCTTTCGATACCTTAAGGGTACTGTTACAGTGGGCTTATGGTATCCCAAATCCACATCCTTTGACCTTATCGGTTATTCGGATGCTGATTTCGCAGGATGCAAAGTCGACCGTAAAAGTACAAGCGGCACATATTATTTATTAGGCAAGGCTCTAGCCTCTTGGTTTAGCAAGAAGCAAAATTCCGCCGCACTATCCACAACAGAAGCTGAATAAAACGTAGTTGGTCATTGCTGTGCACAAATTCTGTGGATGAAGCAAACCCTTAAAGACTACAATCTTTCTTTCATGTATATTCCTATATTCTGTGATAACACGTGCTATAAACCTCACCAAGAACCCTATACGTCACTCACGTACGAAATACATTGAAATACGTTACTACTTTTTACGTGATCACCAGCAAAATGGCACTATAAACTTAGAATTTATTGACACTGATCATCAGCTAGCAGATTTCTTTACTAAACCACTATCCGAAGAGCGTTTCAACTTTTTGTGTCGTGAACTCGGAATTTTGGATGAAGCTGTTATTCATTAAAGTAACCTACGTAAATATCGATTATGTCTTGGTTCTTTACGATAAATTTGCTATGGGTACAAGCCGAAAGGGTCCTTCTGACAACAAGACGTAAAAGCCTAAGCGACACGGTGCACTAGTCCTCAGGACTACCGCTAGCTGGGATCCGGCCCCTGCAGCTACCCCATGGCAGGTTCACCGTAATGAATTGGGTCATAACTCCTTGTTTATTACATGGTATACCTTGATTTATAACTTGCTCAAATCAAATTTTCGAACTTTAATTTCTTTTTTGCTTTAACTCTCTACTTGCATCTCTTAATCTTACATATTCACTCTTCATTTCAATCTATCATTAGTTTCAAATCCTTTCAGCCTGTTTTTTATTTTGGCCCTATAGTTCGGAATTCGGGCCGAACTCTGCCTAACACAGAGTTCGGGCCGAATTCGGTCTGGTCCTTCTAGAACCGCAAGCGGGCTCAGCCGCTGATGTAAAGTTGATCCAATCGTCCAGATTTGTTTCGACCATTCGAACCCCTAATATTCTAACCGGGTTCTCCCTTTCTCTCTCCTCCATTGCCACCTTCCAAACTTCTCCAAACACTTCCCTTTCAAACCCTAATCCTAGTTCTTCCATCCTAGTGCATATCTCTTCTCCAAAATCAAGGAGAGGGTTTCTTGCACCATTCTTTTCCATCCTTCATCAACTTTTTGAGGTATAATTTTACTATTCTCTTCATCTCAATTTCTTATATTTTCTTTATTATTTATGCCTCCCAAGTTGTTTAATGGAGGAAAGAGGCTTCGAAACCAGGGTGCGTCCTCTTCGAATCCTCCTCGTCGTGTTGAACAACCCATTGAATAACTTATTCAACAACCTATTCACCCGTTGTTCAATCTACCTCGTCCTATTGACCCCAACACGTACGATGACCGAATATTTGTGTCACTAGACGCTTCCAACGAATGGTTTAGTAATTTTCGATCACGTCCCGTGTATGCGGGTCATCCTATTAACTTCACCATATTTTCACAATATGATTCACTATTCCATGATTTATGTCTTGATGAACTTGTCACTACAAATTCAGTTATCTATCTCAATGCCATTCAAATATTTTATTACAATCTTACACATGATGATACACGTTTATATTCACGTGTTGCTGGCATTGACATTTCCTTTGATGACTTTGACTTGGCCGAATACCTTGAAATTTCGGAGCCCAATTCGTGGAAAAAACTTGTCGAAGCTCGCAAGTTTTAATTCCCCGATGGGTCATCCCTAGAAAGCTTCAAAGACGATTTGTGTACACCTAACACACGTCCACGCAAGCTTCTTGCCAAATATCTCAATCCTTATTTCTATGAACTTTATCGCATTGTCTTCAACACTATCTGCCCAAAGCAGGATCTACTGATGAGGTTACATATTTTGAGATCTCTGCCTTGTATCATCTTTATTTTTATGTTTCATTTAATCTTCCACGTAGCATGATGGACTGGATGATTAATGCTAGGAAGAAGCCCAGGTCATTGGTCTATGCTCTCTATCTTCCTATGATTTTTCGTGCTTTTCATGTTTCCCTTGATGAGTGTCAGTTCCTCCCTGCCTTCCTATCTAAGGCACGGCGACTTCAGGCAGCTGTCGGCTCTCCTGCTGAGTCTAGCACTCCGATGAGGCTGATGCACCTGCTCTTGGACAGGATGCGCCTCCTCCTCCTGCTACTCTTGAGTCGATTCAGACTATGCTTCACGATCGGTTCACTTTAGAGGATGATCGTTGGACCCAGCTTGACTACCGTACCACCCTGCAGATGAGTGTCATCAGCAACTTACTACATGACATTCGGTACTCTATGTCTCGTCATCCTTCCATGCCTATCCCTATGGAGCGGGACCCTGCTCGTGATGGATACCATATCGATGACCCTTGGGTCATACGCTATCTGGATCCGGATGCGGCTTTCGTGGGCCCTCGTCGTTCATTCACTGATCCTTCTGACGACGCTGGACCTTCACGAGCTCCGTGATAGATGTGGTCTCCTACTTGCTGCTGCTGCTGAGGATCTTCTGTTTATATTTTTTTGCACTATGGATTTCTAGTTTATGTAGTTGATCTTTATTGAATTGGACTTATTTATGCTTTATGACTCTTGAGACCATGATGCAGTTTTCTTTTAGTGTACTTGCCAGTTATTTCCATTCTCTCGATAGTTGTGTTTGATAAATGACAAAGGAGAGTATTATTTGATATTCACATTATCATCATATTATATTATGTATCTGTGTTGTTTTTAGGAAAGCTTGTATTTATCAGGACATTACACAGAAGCAATGTGTACGGGGGAGCTATTGCTAGTTTCGTACTGATTGCGGGGGAGCTACTACTTTTTAATGTGTCCAGGTATGAACATTGAATATACAAATATCATTTTGTCAATTATCAATATGGGGGAGATTGTTGACACAAAATCACAGTCAACCAAATATTGCTAAAATTGACAATATGATACTTGTCATAATTCAATATGACACATCAAGACTGAACTCAGTACAAGACGGACTACGGCTCGTACTTGCAGCATACTTTGTTTCGAGTCTGTATTTTACATTTTTTTTTGAGTCTAGATAAATGTAAACTGAGTTGCACTGAGCAATTTGGGCATTTACCTATGCCTATACCTTAACCCAAAAGCTCTACCAAACCAAATTAGCCCATAAAGCCCAATGGACCAATTCTGTCTTCTGGAGACAGAGTTCGGGTCGAATTCTGTCCATTAAATTACAGGACCCTAATTTTTAGGGTTTGCTGTATGCTAGTTGTCCAACGGCCAAAAATTTGAATTCTTGACCCAGAATTCTGGCCGAATTCTGCCTATCCAGAATCCTATAAATAGGCCTTGAATTCTCACTTTTCAAATCATCCAATCTTCTCTTCTCTTCTCTCTAAAGCCTTATACAAGCCTTACCCTTCTCATCTACTAGCCACAAGCTCCCTAAGCATCAAGTGCTCAGTGCTCTTCAGTTAGGAGTTTGTGCAAGAGTTCAAAAAGTCGCTTGAAAAATTCCAAGCATCGCCACTGCGATCTCTGTAAGAAGTTGACGTGCTCTTCTGAAGAAAAGGCACGGGGTGTAACTACTATTTCACAAATAGTGGATTTAATCCTGAGCTAGAGTTCTCAGGCCTGGACTAGTCCTCCACGAGAGAAACCAGGTTAAAATCGGCTGTGTTTGCGTATGCTTTCTCGCTCTTTATTATTTTCGTATTTACTCTGATTATTTACTGTTGGTGAAAAAATTTAATTTTTAATTGGATATTATTGTCATAAACTCTATTCATCCCCCTCTAGAGTTGCCTATTTGTTCTTCAGTGGTGGTGATGGTGAATGTGGTGGTGGTGATTGTGAAGGTGGTGGTGGTGGTAGTGGTGAAGGTGGTGGCAGTGGTGCTGGTGATGCTAGTGGTGATGAGGGCAGAGGGCTGAGTGAGGCGGGAGAGAGGGGGCCAACTTTAACCACCACATTTTTAATTTAGGGATATTTTGGTCATTTTTAATTATTATATTATTTATTAATTTATTGAATTCATGTGATGATAGGTGGTTTTGTTTGATGTTTGTGTAGTATAAATGGGTTTAACTTAGCCAACATTGACTAGAAGCCTAATAATAATAATTAGAATTAATATGACCTTTTAGGAATTATTTTAGCATTAATTAGTTATTTTAGAATGTTTTAAATGAATTTTTAGTCATTTTAGCCTTTTTAGCCATTTTGGCCATTTTGTGATTTTCTAGATATTTTGACTTGCGTTGTGCTAGCAACTGGTTTAACCTTAGTGGACCATGTATTGGAGCCTAACCATGTCTTAGAATTTATTTTTTTCACCTATTAGAATTTATTTAGGGCTTGGGTCCAATTTAGAAGGCTTTTGAATGATTTTAAGCCTTTTTGCATGTAGCCTTTTTGAGTCTTTGTGACTTGGGCCTTATTTGACTTGAAAGGGAGTTGGCCCAAGTGAAACCCTAACCCTAGAAACCCCCCACCTGGTCGGCCACAACAGTACCCCCTGTAACCTCCGTTAATTTTTTAAATTTCTTTTAATTTATTTTATTTCGTATTTTTCAAAACTTCGAATTTTCTAAATCTCGAAAAAGGTGCAAATTCTGATTTTTGGAAAAATAATTTTTGACCGTGATTGCTATCGGTCCTTGTTGGCTTTGGTTTACTATTTTAAGCGATTTTGTCCTATTGGAATTTCCCTGTCATTTTTTCTGAATCAATAAGTTTTAATTATTGTTCTATATGGAAAACGTTTATTTAATTTCGGAATTTCAAAAAAAATACGTTTTATTTACTAAATAAATGTTTATTAAATACATAAATAATTGGTGAGTAAATTAGTATTATTTTATTAATTGGAAAAAATCTCGGCTAAATTGTAATTAGCCACTTGTTAAATTAGTAGTAACTAGTAATTAATTATTATTTATAGCTAATATTATTCTTGTACTAATTTTTAGCAGTTAGCAGTTAGCTTTGTGTTAGCAGTTAATCTTTTCACTATTTTTCCCTATTTTCCTATTACATTTTACCTTTTTAGGGTTTCCCTTCCTATGCTATAAATATCACACTTTCCCCAAGTTGCACAAATCCCCAAAACCCTAAAATTTCTACACACATCCCTAGGGAATAGAGACAGCAGCCACACTTCCAAACTCCCCCACCAGCCCAATTTCGATAATGCCATCCGGCCGTCCCCTCGGCCACAGCCGACCAGCACCACCCCGTTCACCCTACTGTTCCATTCCTGGCCGCCCATCTCGACCACCCCATTTCCCGAACCACTACTGCCAGTATGCTCCGACCACTACCACCACCTGAACCACCGTTTACCACCACCACCTAGCCACTGCCATCACCTTCAACCTCCGGCCTCCCCATTCCAGAAAACCACCGCCGCCACCATTAGGAAAACCTCCGCTGGCCACCGCCATTACAACCACACGGCCATCACCACCATCACCATTAGCCACCACCGTTAGCCACCACCAACATCATCATAGAGATAGAGAGAGAGGGAGAGAGGACCTGGCCGAGCTCGCGCCGCACACGAGTCCATCCGCCGCCGCGGAGCTCTCCATCTGCCGCCGCTCCGCCGGCGCGACCCCACGCCGCCCTGGCCGCGCTCCACCTGGCGCCGCCTCAGTCTACCCATCGTCCCCCGACCGCCTCCTCCGCGTCGCCGGAGCCCTCCGCCGGCCGCTCCGCCGGCGCAAACCCCCCTTCCGCCGAGTTTTCCCCCGTGTGAGCCCCCTTTTGCTCAGATTTCTTAGGGATTAGCCCCCCTCTCTCCTGTTATGTACTAATATATATCATAATATAAATATTAGTTTAATGATAGATTAGTTTATTATATATAATTATATTAGTTTATTATATAATAATTATTGGTTTATATATATAATATGTATTGTAGTATAATAAAATGTATAATTGTTTAAAAATGTATAATACTATAATACATGTATATTGTTATATATAATGTATATTAGTTTTATAATAAATGTATATTGGTTATATATATAGTATATATAATGAAGGTATTATTATTATTATTATTATTATTATTATTATTTTTATTTTTATTTTTATTTTTATTGGTATTATTATATTACATAATCACTCACTTAGAAAATTATATAAATATATAATAATATTTCTAAAATATTATAGTAAGTTTTTGACCTAAATTATTAGTAATTATTCATTTATTGATATTTGCTGAAGATTAAGTTTTACTAATATAGTTATAAATATATTGATGCTAGAACGTTTTTCCCTTATTATTAAATAATATCAAAATATCTCGATTAATACAATATCTATTTTTCCTAATTTATTATAAACAATTTTGGATAATTTTGTATAGTTAATCTTTTCCCTAAATTCATATTTAACCAATAGGTATATTGGTACAGAAATAATTTTCTGAGTTTTGAAATATTATCTAAAATATGTTGATTAATACAGATATAGTTTTAACATTATAAGGATTTCCAAAAATTTATTATATTTATTTAATTATATTTTTCTGAAATCATAAATCGTGACTATGATAGTCATTTTCTATTTCTTGATTGATTATCGAACCAAATCCTGATTTTAGACTTTTATATACCAAACTAGGCTATTTGGACTATTCCGGACTCTTTGGGACTGCCCGTGTTGTTGTCTGGGACTCTCTATGGAGCTTAGCATGGTACCTACCTCGTGTCGACACGTTCGTATCGCGCACGTCGACTCTAATCAAATCGAGACGAGTACATTCTCTGATCATTTCATATCCTGCTTAGAATTATTTTCTACATTAAATTACTTTACTTGTTACTGTCACGTTGGTCACACGGATTGGTACTATATGGATCCCTTCTTGAGATGTTATCCTTAGGGAGCATCGGGTACTACATGTTCTGTGCGTTTTACTTACATGGCGTATCACTATGCTTCATTGGTTCTTTGATCACTTGTGACATATACTCTTATGATCACAGAGTCTCCTAGAATCTCTTATCCCATTTACTGGGTATCCTAGAATCTTCTAGAATCCCCATTTATGGGACATCCATGTATCACCCTTCGGGGGCCTTTGCATGGAATCATAATATAACCTGGTTGGATCCTTGTGTATTGATTGGGGGTACCGGGGAGTAGAAGTAGACATGTGAATACTATCCTAGTAGTGTAGCATCAGAATCTTTCCATAGTGTAGCATCAGAATCTCCTATGCCATTTACATGTCTATATTATACTCTGACTCACTAGCCACTGTTAGTCTCTATTTATAGTAGATATTTCTATTACAGCTCTCTCTCTGTTTACATACTGCATTTCTTTCAGTACCTGTATCTTACTTTACTGCATGATTATATTTTCTAACCTGCTATGATCTGTTGAGATGTACTGTACTCGCTCCCATCCTGACTGGACCTGTTGATAAATTTTACAGATAGCTTGGAGGTTGCCTGCTAGCCTAGAGGAGACACAGTAGAGGTTGTATAGGTAGCTAGGGTTTTGCTCAGTTTATTTTCAGTTGTCTTGAGTTGTATTTATGGATTTCTGTATTTGAGCTTTAAGATATATTTTTGGGTTTGTGTATCTTAGACACTTAGACTTCTATCTGCTGTATCTCTTTTGGATTTCATGTTTTATCTATCTTCCATTATGCTCTACCTTAGATGTGATTGAGTTTACATTCTGCTATGTCACCCCCATTTGGGGAGTATAAACTGCTTAGCCTTATACTGTTAGATACATGAGACCTAGGACAGCGTTCTACTGTCGACACTGCGGCGTAGGCTAGGCGTTGTTATGTTCTCGTGCCCTTACTCTAGGGTGCGGGTCGTGACACCCCCCTTTTTCATTCATTTGTGAAGCATAGCCTCCACAAGTGAAACCCGAATAGCTCCTCCTCCAAAGATTCTAGTTTCTTCATCCGGAGTCCGTTTCTCTCCAAATGAACTCCGTTGCACTCGTCTAGGAGAGGAAGATTTGCTGGAGTATTACTGACGAGGAGGCGGAGGCATTTGTTTGAGGGGAATCTACCGACACGTCGTTCGAGGAGTTCTATTTATTAGATTCTCGACACTCAATAGGTAAACCCTTCTCTACCATGGTTATTCTAAATTTTCTTTCATATTTGCATCCATATAGGCACCTTTGATATGTGTATAAAGTTTCGTAGGATTTTGGTTTCGTTTGATAGCGGTATCGGACATGTATCGGTCTCACGTTGCACGTGTTCGGCAAAATGCCACTTAGAATTGAAAAATGTTAATTTTTAATTCTATTTTCATAAAATCCTTCCCTATATGATTTGTAACAACTTTCGTGAAGACAGATCGAAAATCGACACGATTTCGGCATCCGAACGGACACGGACATGCGTGCACAAGATCCCGTGCACGCCCTGCAGTTTGTGCGTCATAACTCGACGCACAGAGCTCCGTCTTGCGTGAAATTTTACGCGCACGTAGGGGTAACCTCTTCCCACATGCTTGTAAAATTTCATGATGTTTCGTTGAGCGAGCACGGAGAAATCGCGCGTGCACTGGTCAGCAGAACTGTGCACTCGGGCTGAAATTTGCCGCTGACACAGCCTTCGTACGCGAACATGACGCGTCGAGGACCCGTACCAGGAGTTGGAACATGTAGCCCTATACCTGGACTACCCAGGGACTCGATCCCGAGTCGTAGCGTGGCCCGACGCACGAGCCATGAGCGACGAACTGCATGCACGAGCATGCACGCACGCGCGCGCGTAGGCCATGTGCTGTTGCACGAGCTACTGTGTCGCGTCGCTGCGACTTTGTTTCGTGTCGACGTGTCCTAGACTTACCCCATGACCCTACCTAGCTGTGTGCACGAGCACGAGGCTTCTCGTTGCGCGTGTGACGCGCAATCGAGCGAGAACACCCTCTTTGACACGCGAAATCGGTTTTTCGATACGCATTCTCTGGACACGGCATGGACACAGTTTCGTATTATTCTCATATTATTCTTATAGTCTCATATTATTCTGTTGCTCAGATTTAGACCCTCTACCAGCAGCCCCAACATCATTGTTCACTCACAAATCATGTTCCCTATCCTAAATTATATATATATATATATATATATATATATATATATATATATATATATATATATATATATATATATATATATATATATATTTGTGTATGTCTATATATATGTATCTATATAAATTGTGATGTAAGTATAAATATAGATGATGAAATAAATGCTTGTGTTATGACTATAGGAAGTGTTTGGACAGATTAGGATCGCCTTTAGGAGCCTAGTTTGGTCGAATTGGCCGACAAGTTGACCAAATTGACAAAAGTCAACTTTGGGTCAAACTTGATCCAATTCAACTCAAACGAACTCCAAATGACCTAGAATTTTGTATATGACCTAGAAATTAGTAAATGGACTAGTTGACCAATGTTTGACCAGTATTGACCAGGTTTGACCATAGTTGACCAAGGGTTGACTTTGACCAAAAGGGACCTAGAAGTATGTAGTCTTGCATTGTAGCTATTTCCTTTGATATTGTAGACTTGGTTGTGACATGTGGATACTTTAAATAGGTTTATATCACTCTAGTTCAGTTATACATCCTCATCAGCAGCTCGGATTGTCAGGCGAGTATATTTTCTGAAAGTTCTTTCATTTACTTGTCGAATTCTATATTTCAGTTTTAGTCAATTCTATTTGATTCTCGGTTACAAACACGAATGGATATTTTTCTGGAATCCATGTATACGACACACATACCTTACTTGTCTAGCCTCTATTACAAGAATTATTACAAGAATCACCTACAAGCACCTTCATGTTCTGGCTAGATTTATTCTCGATTTAGTGTCGTGTTATGGATTCATTCATATTTGTCGGGCGGAGAAATACTTGAGTAGACATGTAAACATTCCTAAATACTCGAACCACCTCCCCGTGAATTATACAAGAACGATAGCCGTCCCACACTTGGCAGTGTGTGATGTGCCGGATTACCCCTAGCCGTTTACATGTCGATCTCAGTATTTAAAAACACACTGTGAGTATTGTCTAGAATCTTTACTAGAATCACCACAAGAATCTTTACTAGAATCATCACAAGAACCATTACAAGAATCACCCTACTTGGATCATTGAATGGAATCACACTTGACATATATTGTATCACTGGACTCATATCACATTATTCTAGTTCAGCTAGCTTTTATTTACAGTCTTCATTGACATGATATTCTGTTTCAAAACTTTTACTTTCCTTGTTCTCTTACTATAGGTTTACATCTTAAACTGTCTCGAATTCCATGCTTCATCAATAAAATTGTCTATAATTGTTTTATAGTTTTCATCATTTACTTGGATTTACTTGATGAGATGTATTCATTCATGTCCTGACTGGACCTGTTGAAATATTATAGATGTTAGCCCTGAGAATGTATCCCCTACTCACTATGGATTTGGAGAGAGATTAGCTACCTTTGGCCCCGACTCTCAGGAGTGATCGGGAGACTAGTTTAGTAGACTGTTTTAGATTTCTCTACTGGAACTTGAATTGTAATAATTTGAGAGTTTTTGAGTTGTTTTGAGTTATCTTTTAGTAGTTTTTATTGTTTTCTTTTAGTTATAGAATTCTGTGACATCCTATCGTGCTTAGACTGTGATTTAGTTATATTATTTCTGTACTTGCCCTCCGTTCGGAGTTGAGTTTTAAGACAAGTACATTATACAATTGCGTGAGTTGGTTTAGATAGTGACCTAGAACAGCGTTCTACCGCCGATTCTGTGGCGTAGGCTGGACGTGGTTACGCACTTGTACCTTTACACTGGGTGCGGGTCGTGACACCGAGCACAACAGGAGAGGCAGGAGGGCTGCCGGAAAGAAGATGGGGATAATTTGGTCCAAAAAATTAGGTCAATCTAGTTGACCGTCAATGTTGGACGGAACCATAAAATGTGAATGTGGGGATAGGACTTACTTTATGGCGACTCAAATTTTCTTTAAAAAAAAGTGTTAGCGGGCTGTTATTACTATAGCCGTCTACTCCGACCAATGGGCCGGATCGGACACTGTGCCCAAAAGCCACGATCATCCATCCATCCTTCTTCCTCCTCACCAGCGTCTGGATTCTCATCTAGCCTCCATTGTTCTTCTGTCTGCGCTCGAGAACAAGAAGAGGAGACATAAAGTAAGAGAGAGAGGATGAAGACTTTCGATCCATGGCCGGTGTTCTTTAAGAGGGAGTTCAGGAGGAACTGGCCCTTCCTCGTCGGCTTTGCCATCACCGGCGCTGTCATCACCAAGTTCACCGCTGGTCTCACCGGTACGTTTCTTCTTCTTCTTCTTCTTCTTTGCAGATCTCACCCTATTTTTTTTACATTTCGCCCTCGCCTTTTTATTTATTGTTTTTTTTTTTTTGCAGAGGAGGATGCCAAGAACTCACGCTTCGTGCAGGAGCACAATAGGTTCTTAATCTTAAACTCAGATTTGAATTAAATTATGTACTTTCGATCGCTCAATTTAAGTAGATTTCCAGTCAAAATTATCGAATTGATCTCTCTCTCTCTCTCTCTCTCTCTCTCTCTCTCTCTCTCTCTCTCTCTCTCTATATATATATATATATATATATATATATATATATATATATATATACTTGAATTTATCGTGATTAGGTATTGAGGAATCAGTTCGATCGATGAACTGTTGTTTGCAATTTTTTTTGAAATTATACTTGAAACCCTAATTTTTTCCACATTGCGTTTGTTGGAATTGGGAGGAAATAACTTCATGAATGTCGTTAATGGAGATGTTTGAAACTATACTTGAAACCCCTAATTTTTCCTTTGTAGAATATATTTGCAATACAGTGGACATGCCTGCATGAATACCCTTAATGGGATCAGCGGTGAGTTATTTATACTCACTACAGCATATGCCGACTCCTGTGGTGCTGATCATGTCTGGAAAGGTTGGTAAACCTGCAGACGTGAATACGGAGATTTTAATATGCAATATTTGTATGCTACTAAGCTTGACTTCATTGCAACTGGCTACAAGGAAGCTGCCTTAGCTTTTGGAAGATAAAAACAGGATTGGGGTCATAGTGGCATAAATTGTCGACTTATCACTAATTCACTATAGACTGACTGGTTCTCTAGATGGCCAATATACGTTATTTTGGTATAGTGGTAGGGTGTTGACGTCTCTACTCCCTAGTGAAGCTTGGTTCTCGTCTAGGGCAGCCTGGCTCATCACAATCATATAGCTTCGGCAGGTCTGAATGCAACAGTTTTTATAAAAGTCATGTATGCATTTATTAATCCACACGGGAACAGTCTGCCATCTAATACCCTTTGCCTAGTAGTATCAGTGATAAATTGTTATACTGAACAACCAACTTAACCCACTGCAACAACATAAAATGGACAATTGAAACTCCATTATCAAGCAACCTGAATGCTTAATTGAACATAATACCCTGGATTTTACTATGTACAGTAGAACATGTATTACAATACTTGATCGGAAGCAATCAGAGCTGACAAAGGAGAACCTTAATAAATATTGTTCCTTGCATGACTTCACAAAGTCTTAGATCGAAAAGATTAGCAAGACATTGAAATTGTAGGTGGCTATGCTGAATGGACCACTACTACTAGGTTAAGAAAGAACTAGCAATCAACAGTCCTAACCATCACTAAGGGTCTTTCCAAATGGTCATAACGTAGGCAAAATATTTAGAATTTTAGATACAAACGAGGAGACAACCTAAAATCAAACTTAACTTGGGAGCATGTGACATTTGAGTCCATCGTGGAAAATTAACTAAGTTGGATCTCCGCTACAAATTAAGATAGCAATTCACAATAAATACCCGCCCGAGGCTTTGAAAGTAGAGCATAATGCTCTTGATGAATCTTCCTGCACCTGAATACGGTAAATGATGCATTCTATATCTCCATAGGAACCACCATTCCATACCATTTAATGGGCGTTGCAAGCGAGTTACAAGGCTTGGATGCATTATCAGCTGGAAATAGCTATGCTTTCACTAGTCTCCGGAGACGATGAGGCATGCTTCATTACTTGGTCGCGTCGATATGATTGCTGAAATAACATCACATTTTATGAACACAGTTCAATATTGACTTTATGAACTGTTGGAGGTTGAGGGGAAGGAGTCCTGAAACACCACAGGGATCTCTCATGTATGAACTCATTGTCATGTTGGATTAGATAGGTAAACTGCCTCTACTCTCTACTCACTGTAATTGTCCATACATCCCAATATTTTAATCAAGATGATCTACAAGTCGTTTTTACTTACAGTAACTTCTCACCAGCAAGCTTATACTTTGACTGTTTATTCGTTTTAAGAAATATCAGGATACCTAGAGACGGTCATTGTATCAAAAGTAAGGACAACTTGATTTAGATTCATTATCTGTAATATTGACTAGGACATAATTACATATTAGATTTAATGTGGCATATTCATCCATCTTAAGTCTATTGGTAGTAACAGTTATTCTTGTCTTTAAATTAATACTGTCATAAATTAACAAGTCCTGTTATAATGTCTAGTACATACTGCTCGAGGTGCCTCTAAAAGTATGAGGTATCTGGATCAACTTTTGACACAGCATGATAGCGGAACAAGCTTAACTTCGTGCTTGGCAATGGCCAAGTCGATCGGTGGTGACGATAACTGGACCAATGTTACTTGGTGAGAGCGAAGCGGTGCTGCGAAAACTCCGACGGATGGCCTGGTGAGGGGTTCGCACGAAGGTTTCTTGAAAACCTCAAGCGAGGGGCTTATGAATTCACGAAACAGTCGAGCCCACGACCAAGAAAAGAAGAGAACAAATCTCAAAACTTAAAGAAGAATTTTATTAATTAAAAAGTTGTTTCCCAATTGCATACAAAAGGTGCATATTTATAGGACTTTTGTGATAACCTAATCTTAATAAAAAATAAATTCTAATCCTAATCAAATAAAGATAAAACCTATCATAATCTATTCTACTATATAATATGAAAACTTGGTGGTGAAACTTTTAAATTCCTAAAATACCCTCGAGTGTTTTATAAAGACTTGTATGTCATTTATGTTTAAAGTCAAAACAATAAAGTTTGCATGCTATAATTTTTTTTCCATATAACTCCTCATGTTCTAATGATAACAAATTCTTATGTCCTTACCATTTTTCAAAGGTTATTAATCTCAATAGAAGATTAAAAATAAAAAAATAAAAAAATAAAAATCATACTTCGAATCTCTTGACATTGTAAAAAGAAAGCACATACACATGAATAGTTACGTAGAAAAGCAGAAAAACGACAACTGACCTTATGATATTCTAATTAAAATACGTGTAAAACACGTATATGTAGACTAGTAAAAGATAGAGTCAAAATAAGAGTCATAAAAGAAATATGATTCCTAACAACTCTATAAAAAAGTTCGTAATAACATGAATCGTAAAAACTCTATAAAAAAGTTCATTATACATCTAAAAAAAGGAAAGAAAAAGAAAAAGGTCCTAGAAGGAGTATGAATTGGAATCTACGCTACACCAATCTCTCCTGCTTCAAGAGAACTCGTCCCTGAGTTCTCCGAATAAAGCAGTTCGCCATGTGAAAAATACTCGTAAAGATCCGCGACATTGAAGGTTGAGGAGATCTGTATGTCTTCATACATTCTGTCACTGGCGTCACGATAGCGCTGAACGGGTGAAGCGTCGGTAGAAGTTGGTGAGACAATAGAAGCTTTGAACTTTAGTCATCGTCTTTTAGGCCAGTCGCGAATTACTCAAATCTTCTCTTCATCAACATTGAGGCCTTCGGCGCTAGTCACAAATTTCAAGAAGATGAGTTGGTTAGTAAGTAAGTTACACTTCTTAATTCGAAGAAAATTGAGAACTTTCCTAAGGTGTTTCAGATAATCAACTTGGCTCTTGCTATAAATTAGAATATTGTCAAAGTAGATGACTACGAACTTTCTTATCATTGGTTTCGAAACATGATTCTTGAGGTGCACGAATGGACTGGTTAACTCCATTGAAATTTTCTATTTGTCGTGTAAATTGTTGCTGATATTTCTTTTCAAAATTATCTGTAGAGACCTTGCACCATGTGTTTGACCGTTCTCGTCTTCTCTTAGGTGTTCTTCTTGAGGGGTTAAAGAATTCATCTCCATAGCAGCCACAATGGTTCCACCGAAGATTCTCATGTTCTTCTCTTCAATTAATTTTGTTTCTTGATTAGAATCCAACAACTTCATCTCTTCTTGAGGGGTTGAAGATTTCAGCTCAGCATCTGCAATGGGTTCATCCGACTTTGATAAGTTCTTCTCAATTTCATCGTCTTCATAGTCAACAACGATCACTTGTGCTATGAGAGGACAGCTGTTGTTGACACGCTCGAGTCCCTTTTGTGGGTGGCTGGTAGTAGGACGAGCGTTTGTGCATTTTTTCTCTGTGTGTGATATCCCCGTGAAATCAACTGCAACATTATATTTGATACCAAGAAAATCTAGTACTCGGTCCAATTTGCCAGACAAAGCATCAACTTTGCTCGACAAGGTTTTTACGTTTCCAAATAGGACATCAACCTTGCTTGACAAGGTTTCTACGTTGCCAGGCAGGACATTAAACTTCTTGTGCGTGACAGATTTCATCATTGTTGTTTTGAAAAAGAAAGATTTCCAAAGATTTGAAATCCTGAATATGTGTTGCTCTGATATCACTTGACGCAGCGTGATAGTGGAACGGGCTTAGCTTCATGCTTGGCAATGACCAAGTAGATCGGTGGTGACGATAACTGGACCATCGTTACTTGGTGAGATGAAGCGGTACCGCAAAAACTCCGACGGAAGGCCTAGTGAGGGGTCCGCACGAAGGTTACTTGAAAATATCAAGCGAGGGACTTCCGAATCCACAGAACAGTCGAGTTCATGACAAAGAAAAAAAGAGAATAAATTTCAGAACTTAAAGAAGAATTTTATTGACGAAAAAGTTGTTCCCTAATTGCATACAAAAGGTGTATTTATAGGACTTATGTGATAACCTAATCTTAATAAAAAATAAATTCTAATCCTAATCAAATAAAGACAATGTTCTAAAAATTGGCATAGGCAGCCGCCGACCGCATGGAAAGGCCCTAGGCGGACGCCTAGGCGGCCCTAGGCGCACCTATTTTAAAATTTCGAATTTTTTTTTACCGGTGGTGGTGCTGGTGGTGGTGGTGCTGACGGCGGTGGTGGTGGTGGTAGAGGTGGTGGTAATGTGGTGGTAGTGGAGGCGGTGGTGGAGGCGGGAGAGGAGAGAGGGAGGAGAGGGAGAGGAGAGAGAGGGATCAGAAGAGAGGAGAGGAGTGGAAAGGAAAAGGAATGGAAAGGAATGGAAAGGAAAAGGAGAGGGAGAGGGAGGGGGAAGGGAATGAGAAGAAAGGAAAGGAAAAGGAAAGGAAAAGGAGAGGGAGAGGAAATTTTTTTTTGATGAACTTGTGACTTGAACTGTGGAGCTCCCCACCCCAACTCACATACTTAAACTCAATAGGCTAATCAATTTCTCAACTACGAGTTTTGTTTATATATATATATATATATATATATATAAATATATATATATTCAGTTTGGCGCCTAGGTGCTAGGCGGGTCCTTGGAGCACCGTCCCTGCGTAGCGAAATTTAGAACACTGAATAAAGATAAAACTTATCATAACAAAAAAAAAAAAAAGTCAAAAGAAGAGTCATAAAAGAAATAGGATTCCTAACAACTCTAAACAAAATAAAGCTAAAAAAAGGAAAGAAAAAGAAGTCCTAGAAGGATTAGGAATTGGAATCCACACTACATCAATTTAGATGTACGAGTCATGACCATGGGTCTTTCTCAATACTACATCACCACAATCCATTGACTTTCTCTTGATTGATCATCTAAATATTTGATCAAGCATGTACGTGGAAGTGATCTGAGCTCGTAAAAAACACCTCGCAAAACATCTTCCTGTTATTTTGGTATTGTCTATGAGGCATACTGTTAGACAGTTTACTCACGGGTCATTTACAAATTTATCAGTGATCCAAAAATCCACTGAGATATGGTTACCCTGAATGAACTACATTCTAGTACAACAATGAAGCAGCAATCCAACAACTTATGCATAAAGCCACCACAACGACCTTCTTCTGATGGTAAATAACCGTGGAATGTATTGTCTTCTATTCAAGTTAATAAAATGAGGCTATATTCACCCCAAAAAAGGGTGAGTAGTGATCATGGTTTATCTGATACTCAGTGTGATGGGGACAACTGGTTCATATTTAACTCAATCAAGCTCTGTGCAAGCAAAATTTTGAACCATGCACCTTTTGCAGGATCTGATGCTGTAGTACTTATCAACTAGTGACCAAAGCATTCAATTAGGGTTGCAATCGAGCCGAGCCAAGTCGAGCTTTGTATGTTCAAGCTTGGCTTGCTTATGAAAAGAAATTATCGATTTGAGATTCAGTTTGAGTCATGTTGAAGCATGAGCTCGAATTGATTATCGAACAATTCGGCTTTGCTCTGCTCGACAAGAGCTCGCGAGTAGCACAAACTCGAGTTGAGCTCAATTATATTGCTCGATCCCAAATACTAATAAGTGGCTCATTAATATTAGATCCATAGTTTGCGTTATCAGTCGATACCGATTTGATACAGTCGTACTGACACGGTTTGGCTTGCCCTGCTCCGATACCTGATAATGATCGATACCGACATTAGGGGTCTATTTTCCGGTTAATTCGGCAAAGAAAATTGAACTAATAAAGACCAATCAACAAGGGTGTAAATTATAATAAGGTTGTAAAAGAAGAAAACTTATCTATCGCATGTAGACCAAAAACTACTAAGAAACAACACTGAAAATATTTAAATTATGTCTAAATGTTTAAATAGATCTTCTAAAATGTTAATAATTTATTAATAATTATTTGCTTTCCGATACGAAAAAATCCAATACTCTAATTCGAAACCGCCGATACTGCAGATATCGCCGATACTCATAGGAATGGTCCGATACCGATTCTGATACCAATACTACGAACCTTGGATTTAGACCTTGAATATATAGCTTTGCTCTCTATCATTGTGGACGTAAATTGTAGGCTTTGGTCCATTTGTAATGTTCCCAAACACCAATATTGAGTTGAGCTACACTGGCTCGAGTCGAACCATACCGGAGTCGACCCATAATTGAGTCAGAAGAGTTGAACTCAACCTAGTACTCTTGGAGCTTAACAAGTTGACCTTGTTCACGAGCACTCGACCCGAGCTTCCTATGTTCAAGCTCGACTCATTAAGGGAATCAAGCCCAAAATCTTGTTCAAGCTTGGCTCGTCAAGAAACTCGAGCCATGTCGAGCTCATGAGTTGCTCTGTTTATTTGGAGCCCTACTTTTAATAATATGAAATTAGTAGACATTATTCATGAGGAGGTTACATGGTGTATGATGATTGTTGATGATATTTTGTTGGTTGATAAGAGTAGAAAAATGTTAGATGCTAAAATAGAAGTGTGGAGAGACTTTGATATCTAAGGGTTTGAAATTTTGTAGGAGAAAAGCAAAGTACATGAGGTAACTTTAACCAAAAGACAAAGAGAAATGATGGAGGAGTACATATAGATGGACAAAAGATTCATAAGGGTAATAGTTTTTGGTATTTAGGATCAATCATTCAGCACGACTGAGAGATTTGCCATGCATAGAATTAGTACATGATGGTTGAAATAGAGAAGTGTTTTTGGAGTACTTTGTAATCGAAAGATACCTTTGAAGTTGAAAGAAAAATCTATAAGACCAGTAATGCTTTATGGATCAGAGTGTTGGACAATTAAAAAATAACATATCCAAAACATTAGTGTTGCATGCAATTAAGAAATGACATATTTAAAACATTGGTGTAGCACAAATGACAATGCTAAGATGGATGAGTAGCAATACATTAAAAGATAGAATAATGAACGAGTATATTCGTGAAAAGTTAGAGTTGACACTTGTTTGCCATTAAAATTGTTTGATTGAAAACTTTAATACAAACAGAACAGTGTTACAATGTAGGACTTAGATGTAGTCCTAGGAGTACACTTTTGTTTAAGCTGGGTCCTTAGTGCCAATGGAGCGAGTGGTAATGCGTTGACTCCGTTGACCGGCTGACGACGGTTATCGGTTCTCTGAAGGTGTGGATTGCTCTGGGTGCTGGAGCTTGCTGAGAGGAGGAAGACGTTGAGTGTCTGTGTCTGCCTCTCTGGTGATTCCTTGTATGTTCGTTGTGGATTCTGTGTGTGTATGTGAAGGAGAAGATCCCTCTATTTATAGTTTTGCAGACTGGCTGCTCATGCGCGCATGTAGGATGCGCCGGTGTGTGGGAACGCCACGTGGAAGTTGCTGATGGGGGCGCACGGATGATGCGTCCTGATTGGGAGGTTGAACTCTTCATACTGCTGTTGTGAGCCGGCACGTAGCAGAGGAGAAGATCTTTCTGTTGCTGAAATCTTGGACGAGTTGAGTCAAAGGACACGTGTCATCGACCCATGGCTCGAAGATCTCGGATTTGGTGGGGGGAAGTAATCTGGTGAGCTGCGCCTTGATTGGGCGCAGGAGGAGGCTGCGGCTCATAACCTTTAGGGGTTACAAACTGTTTAGAGCGCATGGCTTTTGAGGCGCATGCAGGCGACTTTCCTTCTGTCTTTTGGGATCAGAGATCAGTCTGGGGCGCATGGCTTTTGAGGCGCATGCAAAGCTTCAACTGGAGACTCTTCTTCAGTCTTTAGGGATCAGTGAAGGGTCTGAGGCGCACGGCTTTTGAGGCGCATGCTGGTTTGGACGCATGGCCGTAGAGGCGCATGGCGATTTGGACGCATGGCCGTAGAGGCGCATGCGGATGGCCACGTGGCAGTAGCCGTCGGAATAGAGTCATGATGATGCTGACGTTGCCGACGCTTCGTTCTCTGAAAAAGCTGTCAACTGTTCAGACTTTGGGAAGCGTGCTGCCAACTCTGGTGTCAGTTCAGCATTTAATGTTTGTGACGTTCGATGGACAGCTGAGTGGGCACATTGGTTGGTGTTCCACTCGGTATGGAGATGTGAGGGGGGCGCATCCTCTGTGATGCGCCGGGTACTGTAGGGCGCGTCTGTGTGATGCGCCTGATGCTGGAGGGCGCGTCCGTGTGATGCGCTATTTGGCTGGCGCATCCGACATGTCCTTTAATAATGCGGCTGTCTCGCTCCTCGAGTGCTATAAATAGCCGTTTGGCTGAATTCGAGGCGTCCGGTTCATCCATTTAATGCAAATTCATTGCACAGAATTCGGAGAGTCATCCACTTGGCGCATGGGTTTGATTTGCCCGGCCTATAAATAGTGGCATGGAGAGAAGGTTTGCTCCTCGTTCTCTCACGTACTTCCAACATGAACTTGGATATGCGGGTGCATTCTGTTGACGAAGTGCTCCCGAGGGTGAAGATGAGACGTCGTGTTGTCTTCGATGCACTTGAAGGTGACTGTTACATCCAAAAGACGGAGTCGAGTGCTTCTGAGGCAGGCGGAAGGTGCCTGTTGCATCCAAAGATAAGGATGTTCGGGCCTCGTTTCCGTTGTTCCGGAAGAGCCGTAGATCGGAATGGCGGTGCTAGGTTCTCTCTTCCTTCAAAGTGGGTGCCGCCTACTTTGATTGTGTTGAAAGCTCCTTGTGCCATGATTTCGATCACGGTCTTCCTTGGTCTTTGGAGGCTCTTTCGAAGCCTCCCCTGGCCACAGCTTTGCCGTGCTCTTCTCTTTCTTGGTTCCAGCCAGAGGGTTAAATGCTTTGTGTAATTGAAGCACTTATCAGGTGAGCCTGGCTGGAAGAGCGGCACAACTGGGCTCTGCTCGGCCAGGTGAGCCTGGTTGGAAGAGTTGCACATAACTGAGCTGCTGAAGGGATGCACATAACTGAGCTGGATGCACATAACTGAGCTGCTGAAGAGATGGTAGGATGCGCCTGGCTGGAGGCGTATGGCATCTGCTGCGCCTAACTGACAGCGCATGGTGACTGCTGCGCCTATCGGAAGGCGCATGGTGGTTGCTGCGCCTATCTGGAGGCGCATGGTGGCTGCTGCGCCTATCTGGAGGCGCATGGTGGCCGCTGCGCCTATCTGGAGGTGCATGGTGGCCGCTGGCTGTAGATCTAGGATCTTTCTTTTGTAGAAATTCTCCTTTGTACAACCTTTTCTAGCCATGTAATAGACTTTTATATATAAATAAAAAGTCCTTCTTCGAATGGCTTATTTGATTTTGCTGTCTGAGTTCTGGCGCATATAGTGCCTGGCGCATGGGCTTTCTGGTTGTGAAATTCCATGCTTCTACAAGACCCCCTTCAAAGTTTTTAAAACTTTTGAATATGTTTTTGAATACTTTGAATAAGAAGCATGGAGGTCAGGGCACATGATTGTTGGGCACATGCTTGTTCGGGTGCATGCTCCTTCCGGTTGATGATGATGACGCCTTGGTAACCCAAAAAGATTAATGATGATCTTTTGGTTGTATTTGCTGTTATCTCCTCACGGAATCCGAAGCGACGGCTGAGATTACACGTCATCGGTTCACGCGTGCGACCCTGCCCTATAAATAGGTGAGGGTTGGAGAGAGAGAGTTCGTCTTCTCTGTGCCTTTGCTTTCTTTAGAGTTATTCTTCAAACCCTAACCTTTTCTTTTTTGAGAGAATGGCTCCCAAGACTCCTCGCGGTGGTGCCGGCAAGGGGAAGGAGAAAGCGAAGGAGCCTGCGAAAGTTGTAACGGCTGACGTTCCCCGACGGCCTGTCG
Source organism: Iris pallida (assembly GCA_029216955.1). Classification (NCBI taxonomy): domain Eukaryota; kingdom Viridiplantae; phylum Streptophyta; class Magnoliopsida; order Asparagales; family Iridaceae; genus Iris; species Iris pallida. The sequence goes on from JANAVB010029620.1 coordinate 10,997,511, forward strand.
AAGTTCGGCCGGAGGTGGTTGGTAAGTCTCGTTTTTCCGTACACCAACGCACATAGACCTTGGGTCTTTAATGATGTGCCGCGGTCTTTGTTCGCCGACGCGCATGGGTTTAGACCCTGATGATGCGCCGAGGCTGCTGACGCGCATGGGCTTAAACCCTGATGATGCGCCGAGGCTGCTGACGCGCATGGGCTTAAACCCTGATGATGCGCCGAGGCTGCTGACGCGCATGGGTTTAAACCCTGAATGCGCCGAAGCTCTTCTTTCTCTTGTTGCTTCTAACATTTTTCTGATCTTTGCTAGTGTCAGTAGCGATCCCGCCTTTGAATGAAGTGTTCTTGGAGGCTGTCTTCAACCAGATGGGAGTAGAGTATGATGAGGAAGTGATAAACCCCGCTCAAGAGGCTCTTATGCTGGATCAGCCTCCCGAGAGAATGACCCAAATCCGTGAGCAACAGTATGGGTTCCTCAAACGGATGATGGAACGTGGTGTTTTAAAATCTTCCACATCTGATAAATTGACCTTCTTGAAGCCTGAGTTCCTATTCGGAGACCGTCTCACTTCTACTGATGCGACGGTGTTGAAGGTCAAGGAGGACTGGTTCTTTACAGCGAATGGGGTGCATATGACCGTCAAGCAACTCGAACGTCAATGGCCTTTGACATCCTTCTGTCGCCTTGTTTCCCAGAGGAGGATGTCTTGGGATCTTACCCCCTCTCGGGGGGAGCGGTGACCGGCGTCATCCAAATTGATTCTACCTCCGACCAAAGGGATACTTTGACCGCCACACGGTCTGGGTCTTCTTTCACCTGGCGGACTCTACGCCCCGGGAGCCTCTACAGTGACGTACCCATTGATATGTTTGCTTATAGTGCTTCGACTTTTACACATCGTATGTTTTTGATGGAACGCTCATACCCGAAAGGAGATTTTCGGGTGGAGGGTTGGTGCCATTATGTTTCCAAATGGGATAGACTGACACTCTGGATCTTGTTGCGGTTTCGGACCGAGCTTCGAGAGATTGGGTTGACTGCCTCGATCCGTGCTACCCAGGCGGGTGTTGATCTCAACAGGCACATGTTCCTCGCACTACTGGAGATGTTTGATGTCCATACCGGGACCTTTTTTACTCCGGTGGGGGAATTAGGGTTCGCACTTCATGAGATGTACGAGGTGTCAAAACTCCCTTGGGGGTCGGAACCCTATGAAGAGTACTTTCCCACCAACGAGGAATTTCAAGTCCTGGGGGACAGGGCTGAGGAGATGACGGCCGTCTTCAAGGAAGTGGCGAGTCATCATTACTATATGCAGAGACGGGATAGGAACGGGACGCAGCCTCATGTGACCGCTTGGAGAGATTATGTCTTTAGACAAGACAAGGAGGATCCCTCACAATTTTCCACTCCACCGGCGTTCTCTCGTAGCGAAGTGTTGTCCGAAATGAGCAGGTTAGGGGAGAAAAATCTCCGAGGAAATGAGGACCAGCAGTCAGATGCACGCTCCTACAGCTGCTTCTGGCATCTTGCTTATCGGATGTCACCCAAGGCGGTGTTGGCGTCCTACCTGATGATATGGCTCCGGGATTGCGTGTTCGCGGGCGGATCCGGTGCCGTAGAGAGGGTAACCCGAAACTTAATCCTGCCAGCCGTGAAGCTGGTCTTCGGCCGGCGTTTGGCTCTTCTCCCCGCAATGGTATGTAACCTGCAGCGAGGTTTGAGAGAGTTTGCTGGAAATGTGATTCATGACAGAGGCCGAAACAATAACTTCCCGCGCGCCGAACTGCCGTTTCACTATTTGATGGGATGGCTGATTTTGCATCATCCCAGTGTGATGAGTCCAGGCTCGGAAGAAGATTATAAGGCTGGAGATGCACTCCTTCGTCGTTTCAATCGGAGGAGCTGGTCACATACTGGTGTCCCTGTTTGTAGAAAGGTTTTATCCCGTCTTCAGGGTTGGAAAATTACCAAAGTTGGTCCAATCTACTTGGGCTTTGAGGCCAACGAAGATCTAAGGGATCTGGGCGAAGGTACCACCACTCTGCCTCAATGGGGATTTCGCTGGTTGCAGAGTATTCGGCCATCTCATCTGGTATACCGGAACAGGAATCAGTGCTACCTGGATCCATATTTGCCAAGCCGCTTTGCGCGGCAATTTGGTTATGTCCAGATGATGTTGGATAACCCCAATATTTCTCTGGGGTATATTGGAAGTTTGTTGGATGGTGCACGAGCTTGGCATTACTATAATGCCGGATGTACCGGGGCTCGTTTTACGTTGCCCGCCCCAGATCCGCGGCCGCCCATTCTTTACTCAGCCGCCAAATTTTACTGTGCTATGGCTGCTGCGCCCTCCGGATATGACAGGGAGACCAGTCTTATTGCAGGCACCCAGTTAGCGATGACCGGGGACGTGCCGGTGAAGGCCCGATCGCATCGTCCGTCAGGGATAGGTCACCGGAGTGCCCCTTCCGCCTCTCAAGCAGAACCCTCGGGCGATCGATCAAAGCGATGCGCAGACGAAGGGATTGAATCTCCTGTACCGAAGAAGCAGAAGAAGGCGTCGTCACCGACGGCGTCATCGGATTCAACGTCCGCAGAGGTAAAGGCGTCCCACATAATCTGATTTTGGTTCCACTATTTACGAGGCTTCATCTTCTCTTGTAGGAACCGTTAAAAAGAAAACCTCGCACCCCAAAGTCAGGTGGGAGCAAGCGAGAAGGGACGGCGGGCTCGTCTGAAGTGCGTATCCCGCCGACCATGATGTCTCCCATGGACGAAGATCCGGAGGATGCTGTTGACGTGGAGATTCCAGTATCCCCAGATTATGTCAGGAGGGAAACTGATGGTGCAGCAGCTTCCGAGACGGCAAAGGCCAGAACGGAAGCTTCAAGAACAAGCACGCCGTTTCCTGGTGGTGAAGAAGAATGGAGTTCGTCGTCTTCCGATGACGTTGCTCCAGAGCTGCAAGAGCCTGTTGCGGAGGCAACAGAAGTAGTTGAGACAGAGGAGAGGGTTGAATCCCCTCTTTATCATGATGAGGGGAGGTCGGCTGCATCATTGCCGAGTCCTACCCCGGCTTCAACCGTGGAAGTTGAGGCGGCTACCACTCAGGAGGTAGCGACAGATTCTGTCCCTGTTGAGGGACTCGATGATGAGACCCGTCTGCCAGTCAAGACCGCTGCGACGGGTCAAGAGACAAGTGATAATCGCCCTATTCTGCCAAGGGAGGTACCAACTGTTGATAGGACGTTGGGGGTAGAAGAGGTGGCCGTTGACATCGGTGGTTCCTCCGGGCTTGAGAAGGGTAAGGGTGTAGAACCCTGTGTCGTTCCTTCTACTTGGGGGACCATCTCGACGCCTGTGCCGGCCCCTTCTGTTGCTTCGGCTCCTCGGGCTAGCAGTCCAGCCCCTGTTGATGAAGAGCCCATTGATGCCGAGGTTCAAGCCTCGCTGATTGAGGTTGGCGGATCTTCTTCCGGTCCGCAAACTGTAGTAGCTCCTCCAACTCCCGCGATGACGCCGCAGGTCCTGGCGGATGCAGACGAGTATGTGAAATTCCTCGTCGAGGGGGTATACAAAATGCTGCAGAAGGGTGTATCTGCTGTGATGGATGCCAACAGGAGTTTTGCGACGGCAAAAGCTTTGGCAATGCCCTGCATCGAGCTGATTCGTATTCACCAAGGCCACGACCACATGGCCGAAATTCTGGAGGCTTCAGTGATTGAGCTGGATGAGCGGCTCGTGGAACTTCAACGCATCCAGCGAAACGACCTCTCTGTCCTGATAGATGCGGAGAAGGGGAAGCTGATTGCCGAGATCGAGTCTTCATACCAGGCCACCGTGGGCGTTTGGGAGCGCGAGGTGGCTGAGACTGAGGCTGCGGTAGAGCAGTTGTCTCAGTCCATGAAGACGACGCTGGAAACTCGAGCTGCATTGGAAGCTAATATCGCGGATATCGACACCCAGATGCGCCGCCTTGAAGACCAACGGGCCCGACTCCAGTTAGAGGTCGAGCGTGTCCGGGCTGAACATGCAGCATTCAAGAAGGATGAAGCGACTTTCACTCAGCGGACTCTTGCCTTGGCGCAGCAACGACAACAGCTTGATGAGAAGCATGCAAGTGATACTTCCGCTGGGGCCGTTGAATTGATGCGCCAGGAAGCAGAGCGACGAGTCCTGGCGACGGCGGAGGCCCGCGCAGTCGACTTAAAGCTTCGAGTCAGGGAGCTCTCAGCCCATCCTGGGGAGATTCAGGGACCATAGCTTTTCCCTTTTTCTTTTGTGTTCTTTTGCAACCCTTACTGGGGGATGATGTAGCTTCTTGTACTCCTTTTTCAGAAGAATAAAGAAGTCTACAACCTTTTTTGTGATGTGTTCATCTTTTGTTGTCATGAACTTGATGATTTGTGTGGACCTATTATCTTTTGCGCACCTTGGTTTTCAGGTACAGATAATAAGTTTGAAGGAACCATTATGTTTGCTCAGAGGTAATGTGGACATGGCAATCATTGGGTTCGAAATGATAGTATCTCCCTACTCAGAGGTATTATGGACGTGGTAGGAATGATCTTGGGGGATACGCTGAACAACTCAGAGGTTATATGGACGTGGAAGTTCTGCGATCAATGTACAATAACGCAGGGGTTGTTTGTACAAGATGTTTACTCAGAGGTAATGTGGACGTGGTAAACATGAAGGGTAGCGTAGGCTTACGAAGTGTAAGATTCTGCTTTGTAGGGTGTAGAGAGACAACTCAGAGGTAATATGGACGTGGTTATCTTTCTACTGGAAGATGCCACGGAACAGCTGGGTTCCGGAGGCGTATGAGTTTGTGGAAAGAGGTTGTTTGGGGAAGTACATGTCTGGAGGATGTCAAGAATAGTACTTCTTTAGGAACTTGCCGTTGATGGGCATCATGAACAAGTCCCCGTTGGGTTTGGCGAGGCGGTAAGCACCGTTTGAGTATACCGTCTCTATGATGAAAGGTCCTTCCCACTTGGGCTCGAACTTTCCCGGTGTCTTGTGGGTCAACACCATTGGTCTTCTGACTGCTAAAACCAGGTCGCCGACTTGGAAAGTCCTCTGTTTGACCTTCTTATTGAAAGCCTGTGATATACGGGCTTGGTAGAGTTCGATGCGTTGTTGAGCTAGGAGACGCTTTTCGTCAAGTGCCTCCAGTTCCCGCAGACGACGACGTTGATTGTCCTCTTCTGTGAGTTTGTTTGTGATTGCTACGCGGAGTGAGGGTATCTGTATCTCGAGAGGCAGTACCGCTTCGCTCCCATAGACCAGGGAGAATGGAGTGTTGCCTGTTGGGGTCCGTACCGTTGTGCGGTAGGCCCAAAGGCATTCGCCAAGCTTTTCGTCCCAGTCGCGTTTGTTGGATGACACGACCTTTTTGAGCAGCCTAACGATAGTTTTGTTGAATGCCTCAGCCAGTCCGTTTGCTGCCGGATTGTAGGCGGTTGAGGCCACGTTCTGAATGCGATTCTTGTCACAGAACCTGCTGAAAATGTGGCTGATAAACTGAGGACCATTGTTATGGATGATCCGCCGGGGTACTCCGAAACGGTAAATGACATGGTGTTTGATAAAGCTGACCACCCTGGAGCTTTTTACTTCTGCTAGTGGAACTGCTTCCGCCCATTTGGAGAAGTAGTCGGTGATGGCTAGGATGAAACGGTGTCCTCTCGATGAAGGAGGCTTGATTGGCCCTACAATGTCCATGCCCCAGGCTTCGAAGGGCCAGGAGGCGACTGTAGGATGTAGCGGCTCCGATGGTGTATGTATGAAGTCTGCATGAAGTTGGCACGCGTGGCACTTCTTAGCATATTCAACAGCGTCGGCGGCCATGGTTGGCCAGTAGTAGCCTATACGTCGCAGTCGATCTTGCAACTTAGGACCGGGTTGATGAGCTCCACAAGTTCCGTCATGAGCTTCTTGAAGAGCTTCGGCTGCTTCTTCGTTGGACAGGCATCGAAGGAGGAGCCCGTCGAAGGAGCGTCGGTACAGCGTTTTGGTAGCTGTATCGTAGTAGAATCGAAGGGAGCGTCTCCTGACTGAGACAGCTTCCTTCGGGTCCTCTGGAAGGATTCCATAGACAGCGAAGTCGATGAACGGGAACCTCCAGTCTCGGACATTAACACCAGTGTTTGTCGGCATGGCGTGAGCCACCGGCAAGCATAGGTTGTTTCTGGGACAAATCAGATCTCGTCCTGTTACCGTGATATAGTGTTGAGTCCCAAAGGGCGCTGCTAATGAGGCTGCGAGGCGGCCAGAGCATCGGCCTCCAAGTTTTGTAAACGGGGGACATGTTCAATGAAGAACCCGGTGAAGGTTGAAATGATGTTCAACGCGACTTCATGATAAGGGATTAAATCTTCATGGCGAACTTCGTATTGTCCCCGAACCTGGTTTATGACGAGTTTTGAGTCGCCGTAAGCTTCCAGATGGTCGACCCCCAGCTGTTGTGCGAGCTGGAGTCCCATGACGAGTGCGTTGTACTCGGCAACGTTGTTGGAGCACGGCTTCGAAAGAGAGTACGCACGCTGGATGACCAGCTGATCGGGGGAGACTAAGACTACCCCCACTCCTGCGATGATTTGGCCTTTGGGGCCTGTTCTCGAAGCGCCGTCGAAGAACATCCGCCAAACGGAGCTTCCTTCGGTGACGTTGGATTCTTGGACCTCATCCGGGATATCTTCATAGAGTTTTGAGGATTCTGGGATGGGGTGTGCAGCTAAAAAGTCAGCCAGAGCTTGACCCTTAACAGCTTTTTGCGGCACAAACACCATGTTGTACGGTGTTAGCAAGATCGCCCATGTAGCCAGCCGGGAGTTCAATGATCCTGGCTTCGTCATGAGGACTCTGAGCGGATTGACTCGGGAAATGACATGAATTGTCTGACCCGAGACATAATGACGAGTCTTCTGGATGGCAAACACCAAAGCCAAGCACTCCTTTTCGACGGGGTTGTACCGGTGTTCGGCCCCGATGAGTGTTCGACCGAGGTAGTAAATTGCTTGCTCGTAGCCTGTATCGCTGTTTTGAGCCAGCAGAGCGCCAAGAGAATGATCCATGGCACGGACGTAGAGGAGAAATGGTTTGCCGGTGACTGGCGCTACCAGGACTGGTGGGCTTGTTAAGTAAGCCTTGATGTCGTCGAAAGCCTTTTGGCACTCCTCTGTCCAGACGTAAGAGATTTCCTTCTTCATGAGCTGAGTAAAGGGTTGACATCTACCGGAGAGGTTTGCTATGAACCTCCGGATATATGCCAGACGTCCCTGTAGGCCCCGAAGTTCTCGAAGGTTCTTCGGAGGGTCCATGTTGAGGATGGCTTTGGTCTTCTCAGGATCAACATGAATGCCTTTCGCTGTGATGACAAAGCCCAAGAATTTGCCGCTAGAAACCCCGAGAAAGGATTTAGCGGGGTTCATCTTGAGTTGATGTGCCCGCATGAGATCGAAGACCGTCTTCAGGTCCTGTAGGTGATCTCCTTTGAGGCGGCTCTTGACTGCGATGTCGTCAACATAGCATTCGACTGTCTTGCGAAGATGTTGACGGAAGATGGTGCTCATAGCTCGCTGGTATGTCGCACCGGCGTTCTTCAAGCCGAAGGGCATTACTGTGTAGCAGAAAACACCCTTTGGAGTCCTGAATGATGTGTGTTTCGCGTCATCGGGGAACATCTTGATTTGATTGTAGCCTGAATACCCGTCCATGAAGGACATGCGCTCAAAGCCACATGTGTTGTCGATCATCACATCAGTGATTGGAAGCGGGAATTCGTCCTTCGGGCAAGCAGAGTTGAGATCCCTGAAGTCGATACAGACTCGTATCTTCCCGTTCTTCTTGGTGACAAGAACGACGTTGGCTACCCAATCTGGGTGTTGTTCCTCACGGATGAAGCCGCTGGTCAAGAGTTTGTCTACCTCCTGATCGATGGCATTCATGATGTCTGGACGGAAGCGTCGCTGTTGTTGTTTGATAGGTTTGGCATCAGGTAAGATGTTCAACCTATGCATTGCGATCTGTGGGTCGAGTTCCGGCATGTCTTCATAGCTCCAGGCGAAGACGTCGATATACTCTTTAGCCAGTTGGATTAAAGATTCTCGATCTTCTCCTTCTAGGCTTTTACTGATGAAAATGGGTTTGGAAGAAGACTCATCCCCGAGGTCGATCTGCTCGACTTCGTCTTCGGTGGGAGGTTCGCGTAACTCAAAACGAGATTCCCATTGTTCCCCTAGGCGTTGGGCCCAGGGTTCTTCTTCGAAGGGTTCTGGCGCTTGGTCTTCGCCTTCACTTTTTTGAGGTTGTGCTGACGTCATGTTAGCTGACAGCACTTTCCTGAAGATTGATCCGATACTGGTATCGGAATCCCAAGTCGATGCTTCGGACGAGTGGGAATGTTCTATGTCTTCTGCATCTGAACTCTCTGGGGTTGATGGCGGCGTGACATAGCCTAACCCTCGTCCAGTCCGATTATAATAGTCCTGTGGCTTTCCATTGGGCATCGAAAGCCGGACAGGGAGATGCCGACCCTTGCCGTAGTTTAAGCCTTTGTTGCTTTTCAGGTCGTAGCCCATCTTTTGGATGATGTGCTTTGCCGTATCCGTGTACCGATAGACTTGTACTCTGCCGGTATCAGGTTCGGGCTCGATTGACGGGAGGTCCCGATGACGCTCGACTTTGCCCGAGATGATGGTGCCTTGGTCTCGGCTCCGTGGAGGGACTATGAAGACTCCTTGAGACGGGACTACTCGATTATGGTAGACGGTCGTTATTTGTGTTTGCAACGACCGTAGAGCGTTGTCTAATGTATACATGGCATTCCAGTGTGGAAGACAAGAATAATTAAAAGACACTCTATTATTGATAAAATACGAGATCTTATCCCGTGGGATTACATTGTCAAAGGAGGGTGCCTCTACGTCAGCCGAGATATAATCACCAAGCTCCTCGTCTGTAAGAACTGGGGGCGAACTAGGAGAGTCCAACACAGCTTTGGGGTCTGAGAGGGTTATATGAGCCTTCTCTGACACCTTGGATGACTGCGGCGGCTTGCTCTTGAGACGCACCTTGAGAGGCACCTCGGCTGCGCCTCCGGTGAGTGGTGCCTTCCCTTGTAATTTTGCCACCAGGGGAGCCGATGTTTGAGGTGGCTTTCCCTTGAGGCGTATCTTCAGGGGTGCTTCGCGAGCCGGCGCTTTCCCTGATAGCTTGATGCTCATTGGAGGCGCCTTCTAGGGTGGTTTCCCCTTCAGTCGGATTTTCAAGGGGGCGTCGGGAGTCGTCTCAGGCTCCATGTCCGGCTCTGTTGCCGTCTCTGCCTCATCATCAGCGTCGTTGGCTTCCTCCTCGTCAATGGGCTTGTACAAGTCGGAATCGGTGAAGTAGGCTTCAATCCCTTTGAAAGGATCGATGTCTGCAAACTCCGTCCGGATGACGCCATTGGTGGATACATACTTCATGCACTGGTGGAGCGTGGAGGGCACCACCATGTACTCATGCAGCCATGGTCGACCGAGCAGGATGTTGTAGTTGACCTCGACATCTACCACATAACAAGTCACCTCAGTTTTGAGGCTGCCAATGTGACACTTCAGTCGGATCTTGCGCAATGGCTCGCTCTTGCTAGCATTGAAGCCACTGATGGTTGTATTGGAGGGCGCCAGCCGGTACATCGGGATCCCCAGCTTAGATAGCAGCGCCTTCGGGATGATGCTTAGGGAAGACCCAGGATCGATCTGAATCCGGCTCACCTTGACCGAGCCAATGTACCCTGTATAATACAGCAGTCGGTTATGTCGGTGATGCTTGAGCAGCATGTCTTGTTGGGTGAAAGTTATGTTTGGGATAACTTCATCCGCACAATGACAGTGCGCACAAGTAGTTGGAAGGTCTTCAGGCTGCTTGACCTGACTGAGAAAGGATTCAGCGTCCTTCAGAGCTTCGCAGAGAGCTTCTCGGGAATCTTTAGAAAGACGCAGGAGCTCGAACAAAGACAGGCGCGCAGGTGTACTGGCTAATTGTGCCAGAATGTCGAAGTTGTGAGGCTTGGACAGCCCCGAAGCATTCTCCTTGCGTAGAGGTCTGTCAAAACGGGCCTCCACCTGCTTCTGCTTATTGGCTGCTGAGGGCTTAGATGGACCCTCCTCAGGGATGGTGCTAGGAGACACCACCTCGGCGGCGGCTTCGCCGGATTGGGAGTTCTGTTGTGCACGTGTTTGCACTGGAAGTGCTTCTTCTGTTGAAGACGAGACTGTGCGGCAAGACTTGATCTTCCTGCCTTTTGATTTGGAGGTAGGGCGTACCTCCGATTGAGTCACCTCGGAGACGAGGTCGGGGTGAACCCAGAGGACCTCTCCTCGAGATGTGGTGAGCGGGGTGAGTCCACTCACATTGTCACGGGTAGGTGGTAAGTTTACCACCTCCATTGTCGCCATAGGGATGGGGACGACGCCATCTTGTGTGGTAGTTGGCGGCAAGGTGCCGAACTGAAGCGAAACCACATTGGCCGACACTGTCTTCTCTTCATAGTCGACGGAGATTACATCCGCATTGATCATGCGCTGGATGTAATTCTTGAGGACGTAGCAGTCCTTGGTCGGGTATCCGACGAACCGATGGTAGTGACAGTACCTTGGGTTGTCCACTTTCCCAACTTCATCGGACCGCTTTGGGTCCGGTAGCTTGATCTTATCACCCTGCTTCAGTATCTCGAAAAGTTGCAGGGTGTCGTCATCATTGAATGAATAAACCTCCTTGGGTCTCGGTGCCAGTGGAGGCTTCTGAGTAGGCGCAGATGCGCCTTTTGAGACATTAACAGTCAATGCCTGTTTCCCCTTTGCTTCTCGTCCGGAACTGTTAGCTGCGGACTTTTTCCCCTTATCGTCAAAGGCGGGGAAGCTGACACCCAGAAGACGTGCATTGGCCGCCTTCTTTTCTGCAGCTTCAGCTTCGATGATCAGGGAGCTCCAGTCAGGAGGGGGAGTAGAGTTGAGCCAGAGCTTTACTGCAGGCAACATGTTCATGCTGCAAGCGGAGAGGAGCGCATGTTCTGGCATGCCTGGAGGTAGCCTGAAGCAAGCCTGTCGGAAGCGTTCGATGAACGCCCGAACCGTTTCCTTCTCCTTCTGACGTATCTCTATGAGAGACGCCATCGTCATGTCCTTCCCGCCGTCGTAGAAGCGGTCGAGGAAGAGGCGCGTCAGGTCGTCGAAGGACGATATGGAATTGTCGGGGAGGCTGCAGTACCAGTCATACGCCACTCCTTTCAGGGCCCCGACAAAGATACTGGTGAGGAGCGCGTCCTCCTTCGGAAGATGTCCTGTCTGTGACTGGAAGTACGTCAGGTACCGTCGCGGAGAGTCCTTCCCGTCGTATGGGGTGAGAGTTTGTGGTTTATACTTCGGGGGATAAACCACCTTGTTCCACTCGAGGGGATAAGGCTGGGGAATGTCCATTTTCTGGCGTTCCTCTTGCCTGTTCTTGGACTCGAAGCGCTCCCGGAGGTCTTTGATCATTTCGACCACATCCTCCGTAGAGCTAGGAGTCGGGGAAGGAGGTACCATCTGGATTGGAGCGTTTGAGGGCTCCGAGGTCCGAGGTGCTTCTGTATCTGAGGGTGCCCGTTGGAGGGGCACACTTGACTCCCCATTAGCTCCTGGGTCAGGACCAGTTGAAGGTGTCCTGATCAAGGCTGACCGCATCTCAAACACTGCTTGGGTCAGTGCTTGCATAGAGGCAGAGAGGGTTTTGAGTCCTCCCTCCAATGAGTCTATGCGCTGGACTATGTCCTGTGACGGCGCATCAGACTCGACATCATCCCCAGCCATGTATACTGTCCTGACACGGCCAGGAGTGGATGGATTGGTTGAGGCTTCGCTTTCGGCCTCACTCTCATGCGGGGGAGTCACTTCTCCTGGTGTTGGGCCACCCCCAGCCACATTCTGGAGTTCATCTCCAATAGGCGCATCTGCAAGGGTCTGCTTGCCCTCAGCTCCGTCTTGAAGGACCTCTTCGTTTCCAGAACTATCCCCGGCGGTGTCCTGGAGGACATCCTCATTTTGAGGGGCTTCAGGGAGACTAGCCTCGCCTTGATGATGAAGATCCGCCGCAGCTGTGCTTTGGACATCTTCATCTTCGGAAGGAGGCTCGACAAGGGTCTGGCTACCCCCAGCTTCCTCCAAGAACTTCTTCCTCGACCGAGTGCCTTCAAACACTCCAGAGGTCGAGACAGCTGCCTTGGTTTTCCTCGGCTGGCTTTTGGATGAGGACGAGGAATTGGCAGTCGGCCTCCGGATTGATGAGGAGTTGGAGATCACATTGCATGAAGCAACCTTTGGTTCCTCTTCTGTTGACACCTTCGTCCCAAGGCGACGTCGGAGAGGTGTCGATGATTGCAGCCGTTGGAAGACCGACTGTCTTGGTGGAGCTGCCGCCTTGCAACAGCAGTTGATGGTGACCATCGCACAAGTATGCCCCGTGAGAGGCGCATCGTGCTTGTTGGTCGACTCTCCTGACCGGCGCTTGTGAGTGATCACGTTGCGCAGGTCATTGGAGGAGAGTGGTGCCTTCACAGCCCCTTCAGACGTATGGCAAGGCCAAACGCCGGGGTGGTCAGGTGAGTGCTGCGCCCCCTGATCTAATACCAAGCAGGCATCACGATCAGTAGTGGGGGAACCACAACATTTGAAGTGACTTGAACGAACCTCAAACGCACAACCAGAGGAGGCGTGCGGGAGTTCAAGACCACCGAGTTTGCCTTACTCGACTTGGTTGTGCACGCAGTAGATGCGCCCAAGCGAGATGAGGACTTTGAAGATCGACTCGTTGTTGGTGCAGAAGCACTTGAGTCAACCTTGTACAGCTTGCCATCGGCAGCGCGCGTGATGACGAGCGCGTGCCTCTGGCCGGCTGCTGGCATAGCACGTTTGTGGTGCATGGCCCGTGCCGCCTTGGATTTCTTCGTACCAGCCCGCTGGGGCGCATAGTACTCAGCATCCAAATTCTCCTTGCCATTACAGCGAGTGAGTCTGTCAAAGACAGGCTTTTTGTGACGCATCAGAGGTGATGCGCGGGGCATTGGCTGCGCCCCTGCTCCGTCGACGTATCTTCCTCGCCTGAGAGGGAGATAGCTGGGGAACGTGGTCGGCCGCACGCTTCCCCAAGAGATGCACTGAATCGGCGGGCGCACCTTGGTTGCTGAGAACGTCAGCAGGAAGGGAAGGCTGGATTGCTGCATCCCCTTCAGTGGTGGTGCCCGAGGCGTCGACCTTGCGCACCCAGGCCGTGCGGATCTTCTTCGGCTTTGGTAGCCGCTTCGAAGGACTCGCACTTCCTTCAGAAATGAACTCCTCGTACGCCTGTTGATTGAGGCGCACGACCAGCGTCTTGTGGGAGGAGCCCACCTTCACGTCGTCGGCCTGTGACACGACTTTCTCGGAAGAGGAGAAAGAAGTCCCCAGCAGAGTCGCCAGCTTGTTTGCCATTAAAATTGTTTGATTGAAAACTTTAATACAAACAGAACAGTATTACAATGTAGGACTTAGATGTAGTCCTAGGAGTACACTTTTGTTTAAGCTGGGTCCTTAGTGCCAATGGAGCGAGTGGTAATGCGTTGACTCCGTTGACCGGCTGACGACGGTTATCGGTTCTCTGAAGGTGTGGATTGCTCTGGGTGCTGGAGCTTGCTGAGAGGAGGAAGACGTTGAGTGTCTGTGTCTGTCTCTCTGGTGATTCCTTGTATGTTCGTTGTGGATTCTGTGTGTGTATGTGAAGGAGAAGATCCCTCTATTTATAGTTTTGCAGACTGGCTGCTCATGCGCGCATGTAGGATGCGCCGGTGTGTGGGGACGCCACGTGGAAGTTGCTGATGGGGGCGCACGGATGATGCGCCCTGATTGGGAGGTTGAACTCTTCATACTGCTGTTGTGAGCCGGCACGTAGCAGAGGAGAAGATCTTTCTGTTGCTGAAATCTTGGACGAGTTGAGTCAAAGGACACGTGTCATCGACCCATGGCTCGAAGATCTCGGATTTGGTGGGGGGAAGTAATCTGGTGAGCTGCGCCTTGATTGGGCGCAGGAGGAGGCTGCGGCTCATAACCTTTAGGGGTTACAAACTGTTTAGAGCGCATGGCTTTTGAGGCGCATGCAGGCGACTTTCCTTCTGTCTTTCGGGATCAGAGATCAGTCTGGGGCGCATGGCTTTTGAGGCGCATGCAAAGCTTCAACTGGAGACTCTTCTTCAGTCTTTAGGGATCAGTGAAGGGTCTGAGGCGCACGGCTTTTGAGGCGCATGCTGGTTTGGACGCATGGCCGTAGAGGCGCATGCGGATGGCCACGTGGCAGTAGCCGTCGGAATAGAGTCATGATGATGCTGACGTTGCCGACGCTTCGTTCTCTGAAAAAGCTGTCAACTGTTCAGACTTTGGGAAGCGTGCTGCCAACTCTGGTGTCAGTTCAGCATTTAATGTTTGTGACGTTCGATGGACAGCTGAGTGGGCACATTGGTTGGTGTTCCACTCGGTATGGAGATGTGAGGGGGGCGCATCCTCTGTGATGCGCCGGGTACTGTAGGGCGCGTCTGTGTGATGCGCCTGATGCTGGAGGGCGCGTCCGTGTGATGCGCTGTTTGGCTGGCGCATCCGACATGTCCTTTAATGATGCGGCTGTCTCGCTCCTCGAGTGCTATAAATAGCCGTTTGGCTGAATTCGAGGCGTCCGGTTCATCCATTTAATGCAAATTCATTGCACAGAATTCGGAGAGTCATCCACTTGGCGCATGGGTTTGATTTGCCCGGCCTATAAATAGTGGCATGGAGAGAAGGTTTGCTCCTCGTTCCCTCACGTACTTCCAACATGAACTTGGATATGCGGGTGCATTCTGTTGACGAAGTGCTCCCGAGGGTGAAGATGAGACGTCGTGTTGTCTTCGATGCACTTGAAGGTGACTGTTACATCCAAAAGACGGAGTCGAGGGCTTCTGAGGCAGGCGGAAGGTGCCTGTTGCATCCAAAGATAAGGATGTTCGGGCCTCGTTTCCGTTGTTTCGGAAGAGCCGTAGATCGGAATGGCAGTGCTAGGTTCTCTCTTCCTTCAAAGTGGGTGCCGCCCACTTTGATTGTGTTGAAAGCTCCTTGTGCCATGATTTCGATCACGGTCTTCCTTGGTCTTTGGAGGCTCTTTCGAAGCCTCCCCTGGCCACAGCTTTGCCGTGCTCTTCTTTTCCTTGGTTCCAGCCAGAGGGTTAAATGCTTTGTGTAATCGAAGCACTTATCAGGTGAGCCTGGCTGGAAGAGCGGCACAACTGGGCTCTGCTCGGCCAGGTGAGCCTGGTTGGAAGAGTTGCACATAACTGAGCTGCTGAAGGGATGCACATAACTGAGCTGGATGCACATAACTGAGCTGCTGAAGAGATGGTAGGATGCGCCTGGCTGGAGGCGCATGGCATCTGCTGCGCCTAACTGACAGCGCATGGTGACTGCTGCGCCTATCGGGAGGCGCATGGTGGCTGCTGCGCCTATCTGGAGGCGCATGGTGGCCGCTGCGCCTATCTGGAGGCGCATGGTGGCCGCTGGCTGTAGATCTAGGATCTTTCTTTTGTAGAAATTCTCCTTTTACAACCTTTTCTAGCCATGTAATAGACTTTTATATATAAATAAAAAGTCCTTCTTCGAATAGCTTATTTGATTTTGCTGTCTGAGTTCTGGCGCATATAGTGCCTGGCGCATGGACTTTCTGGTTGTGAAATTCCATGCTTCTACAACACTAATTAAGAAAAATATGAGAGAAAACCGTCTTTGTTGCTTTGCACATGTGTAGTGTAGATGCTCGAGCTCTAAGATAGTAGTTAAACGGCTAGAGTTGGACTGAAACAAGCATGGATTGAAGTTTAAAAAAAAATCAATTTTTGTTAGTGTTACAAAGGAGAGGACATGGCCCTGAAGTGAATGGAAGAAAAAGATTCAAATAATTGACCCCAAAATGTTTTTGAGATAAAGGCTTTCTTCGTGGTGGCGTTGTTGTTGTACATCTAATATCCGTTCTGTATATTGCTTCCACCACAAGTCAAAAATGTGGATTCTTGGTTTGTACTCCCTTTTTCCTATAAAGTAGTAAAGTACAATTCAGTACTTAATTTCTGTTAAATTTACAAAAGAAACTATAATATGACTATCTGCACACTTTATAGAAGACCAAAAATGGATTGGGCATACATTCAGTGTGTTCATTAACATCTTTTAAGTTTTGACTAGCAATGTCAGCTTGGTCATGTCTGTATCATCTGCATCTTGTCGTGTCTGTGTACTTGCGGCATAGGTTGGTGAGTGATTTAAGATGTGCTGCTCATTTGACAATTGGTGAAGATGCTGGTTGTGATTTTGCAATCACTAATGGATCTGATTTTTAAGCACAAGCTGCAATTTCTATGCTGTAACCACCACTGTTTTTTTTTTTTTTTTTTTGGTAGGTGATCTTCCTGCAGTTGGTGCATTTACACCCCTGATGAGACTGGCTCGTCAACTCTTGTTATGTTTTGCATTTTATTATGCTTTTGGTTTTCAAGTAAAGGGACATGCTTCTTGTTAAGTGACCATTCCCCTGATTTAAATGTTTTTGTTATTGAAAGCTGAAATTGGCTCATATAGCCCTTTTGCACTACTGGGACTCAGTATAATGTTTGTGGGCTTTGTATGTGTGTGAGATAATTCGTTCCCATCAGTCTTTGAATTTTAGATGGTGCCAACTCGTCTCTGCTTGTCAACTTGCAGCACTTAAAATGTTAGTCGTGGAAAACTTGAATAAACCTACTTCTGAGATGTTGGCTTACGATTCTCATGTATACACGATATAGGTTAAAGTCGATTGATGGTGTGATTGGTCTCCCCGTTATTAAATCATACTTCCTTAGCACCAGGCTGGGACCAAAGCGTTGGATGTTCTTAAAGCTATTGGATCAGGTGATAAATAAAACAATTCTCAATGCCGAAGTCCAAAGGAATGAATGGTGAAGGACTTGTCATCTGTTGGTTATGGGAGAGTTTTCATTCTTCAGCTTGAAATTATTGTATTTCATTTGATACTGCGACTTGTTCTTTCTTTCTTTTGTTTTTTCCTTTCTTTCCTTCTTTCCTATGTGTATATATTGATCAAAAAGTAGAGCTGTCAAGTGGGCCGGGCCGGGCCGGCACGAATTTGAGTGGGCCGGACTCGGGCCGGGCTATGGATGAAAATTTTAAGTCCAGTCCGGCACATGACCCACGGCACGGTGGGCTTCGGGTCGGGCCGGGCCCCGGACACGACCCAATATAAGGGACTGTGCCGACTTTGACTAAGCTCATGTATGGATGCATGCATGTATGTTGTTGTTGCAGCAACTTGCAACTAATATATATTGAAACAAATTTAATTGAATTTCAATTCAGTTCAAACATTCATTTCAATTTAATTTAATTCACTACTACACTATATAATCATAATAATAATAGAGGCCACAACCACTTGCACTTGTTGCTTTAGGCAGCGGAACAAATCATATTTGAAGGGCAGTGTTTGTTATGTACATATTTTCTCTTCTTTTCCTTGTGAAAGTGAGGCTGTTAGCTGGTAGGATCTGGGAGCAATCAAAGAGATTGTGCACGGGATGTTGCAACCGGGTCGAGCTTCGGGCTAGGCCTCGGACTGGGCCGGGTCGGGCTTGGGCTTCGGGCCAGGCCGGGCCTATATTATGGGCCAATATGTGTGGCCCGACACGACCCAACATATGGGGCGGGGCCGGCCCGGGTCCACGGTTTTTCTGGCCGGGCCAACCCATGGGCCAATTTTTCAGGCCGGGCTTGTGCCGGGTTGGGCCAGCCCTGACAGGCCCAATTGACAGGTCTAACCAAAAGTGAGCAACTGGGTCACGGTACAAAGTACAAAGTAAGCTGGGTGTCGCGGACTTAGTATTTTTACTACAATTCGATCCATGCGACGCACAAGCTTCCTACCCGAAGATCCGTATCAGCCTTCCCAAACCCGTTTAGCTAGATCGCTAAGGCAACATTGAGAATATTGTGGAGCAAAAGAGAGAGAGAGAGAGAGAGAGAGAGAGAGAGAGAGAGAGAGAGAGATTGGAAGATTAAAATTTCACTTTACTAGAGAGACTACAACTTTGGATGGTGAGGAGCAAATGAGCCTCCCACTTATTTATAGTGCTTATAGAGCTTACAAAAAACTTCTGGAAACAGAATATTCCACAGATTATTCTAGGAAACTCTAGAACCTTATAAGGAGGCTTTTAGAACATCTAGAAATTTCATGAGCCTTCATGAAATTTTTTGAGTTTTTCAAAGGATTCCACCATCTTCTAGAATATTCATGAGTCTTTCAAAGGATTTCGCCACCTTCTAGAAAGTTCTGGAAGCTTCCAGCATAATCCCGCTCCGCGTTGAGTTACGCAATTCCGTCTTGGTGGGACGCAAACTTTTGTACGTGACATTCTCCGTCACCTATTTCGTCGACGGGTGTGCCAAGTCTTAGAACGACGTCCACTCTCGTAGGCATGGTCGCTGCACGCCGTCCCTTCTTTGCGTCTCGTGCGATGCTTCCCAGGTTTTTCCGTCTTCTCATCAAGATCGAAAGCAAACTAGTTTGACGCACCAACTCTGGCCTCGGTCTGCGCCCTCCTCGGCACATGACGAATTTCGTGCGGGCTATCGAGTCGTCGATCTCCCTCAACTCGTGGCTGCACATGGTTTTGCACACCTCCGCGCATGCGAGTCCAGTTGCAACAACATCGACCCGAATGTTTTTCACGAGCTTTGAGCAACTCCTTGTGCGAGTTACTCCGCCTCGTCGTTTCTGCCTCCGCACAACTTGTGACACGTTTATCTCTACTCGTGCCCAGCCCGGTAGCACGGTCCACCTCCCTCCGCGGAAGTGCTCCTCGGGATGCCCCTTTGCAACATCATTGGTCTCGCACGAAAGGCCCTCCTCCTCGAAGCCTTCCTTCTTCTCGAGCACAACTAGGTATGTCGTACCCCTTTTGTCACCCTTCTTGAGCAGAGTAGCAGAGATAGCTTTTCCCTTCGAAGGCTTGTCTCGTGTAGCTTTTACTATGCACTGTCACGTCCCAGAACCAGAATACTGGAGAGCGGGGGCAGACATAGCCAGCTACGTATAATGAAATGGAATCCATCTCACCATACGGTCACGGCTGTCTAGATATATATGAGGGTTTAACTACAAGCCATCAGTCTCCTAAGGTCATGAACAAGCCTAGTGTCTCAATCACAAGCAAGCAAGTAAAGTTACAAGATGTAAGATCACCAAATATACAATAGTAAGGCGTCCCAAACATTACATATTCAGCTGATCATAAAGTTAGTCGTACAAAATGTCAGGACTAGCAAAAGTTTAGTCATACATGATCAATCCTAGGATTTGTCAATCATGTTACAGCCCGTAGGCAAACAAAAATAAGGTATGCAATACGAGCTAACAGGTGCTCGCCGGCTAAACGCCTCAAAAGAATATTTTTACAATAGAGTGGGAGAGCCAAAAATAATCCACTCGTTGCCAAGATTCCGTCTAGTGGTCACCATCTGGCTGGAAAGTCGGTAGATCCTCTGGAGTTGCTCCGGAATCTGGCCATACAAAATCAGCTGGGTCAGATCCCAGAAAGAGCAAGTGCCACAAAGGAGGCTTCACTTAGGAACTAAACCAGCAATTAGCACAAAAATATAATTAAATAATAAAAGACAGTAATTAAGGAAAAGCAGGACAGGTGATATACGATGAGATAACCATGGGACTATTCAGATAACCAGGTTACAACCCGTAAACCAAACAAGGACCGAGGTTGTAACCCTTCGTCTGAACAGAACTTGGTTTCTCCCATCATTTATCGGCAAGATAAAATAAGAAATCAGGACATGTAACAATCTTGTACAGGATCAAGACAAGACTAGACTGATGAACTCCATCCAACATTTCACGGCCAAGCAATGAGTACGGTTTGATACTTTAACTAACTAGGGTTATCACAGGCCTAGTTACTAGTAAGATGCAGTGAGATTATTCCACAACCACAAGCCCTGCAGACCATCCAGGTTATCCAGGTCGAATATTAGTACAATAAGGGTGCAACACATGATAGTGTGCTGGAAATGTGCCCTACTCGTCGACAGGCTACAGATTCCAAGTAGGGCGCCCAGATAACGGGATTGCCTGTAGCTGGGGAATCTTTTCACGACTACTGGATTATTCTAGTTATTAGCCTTAGTCAATTTTAGTAGGTACCCCTGACCGTGGTACTCAGGGGTTCCCGTCCTAGACATGATGCAAGACAAGACGGGTTCATTTGTACAAGTACAATCACCCACGGTGTCCAGGCCATTCAATCTTGTCATGTCAAGCTAGCCGTCGCAACAGCATATCGAGATATTTCATGTCAGGTTTATCATGTCAAATTTGTCAGGAGTGCACCACAACAGGTCACTATCATGTCATGTCAAAAGTGCACCACAACGGGTCACCATCGTGTCAGAGAACAATTAATGTGGCACAAGCATACAAGTGGTAATTAAATATTAGCAGGAGCAAGGGCCGTGGAGGACTCATGCGGCTCAGGAAAATTATTACATGCGGTCAGCAATTGAATAGAGGCCATGCGGCCCAATCAAATGGCCATGCAGCCAGGAAATTAACAAATGGCCATATGCGGCCAGCATGGCATTGGCCATGCGGCCAGACAAATATTCTAATGGCCAAAGCAACTTGGTCATGCACAAATGCATATGCGGCCATAAAATAAATGGCCATGCAAAATAATTCATGCGGCTCAATGGATTGGTCCATGCGGCTAGCAAGTACTGCATTGCACGTGGCCATGCAAGCAAAGACTTGCAAAAGACTAGTATATTTAAACATGCACGTGGCCATGCATTATTTAATCATGCAAGCAAAGTCTTGCAAAAAGGCCATGCGGCTCAGGCTAGTATTAATGGCTCATGCGGCCAATAAATGGCCCATGGCCATATGCAGCCAAGATAGTAAATTTTCATACGGCCAGCTATGAGTTTCATGCGACCAGCAACTGTTGGCCAAGCAAATATTCTATGCATTAACAAATGCATGCATTAAATGCTATTAAATGCATGTAGCAAAAGCTAATAGTTACATTAAAGCCAAGCAAAAGCTAAATAGATGCATCCATGCGGCCAAGCTTAAAATATCACATGCGGCCAAAAGAGAAATATGGCCTATGCGGCCAAGTATTAAATGCATGCAGCCTTGCATTATTTGCTAAGGCTAAGGTATTAAATAATGCATGCAAACAAATGTGCTTGCTAATAATGCATGCAAACAATTGCATTAAATATGCATGCATGAAATATGCATGCAAGCAAGGCTTGCTAACTACTGTACGTTAATGTAAGCAAGCAAAGCATGCATTAAAGAATAGCATGCAAGCTTGCATTAATGCTTCCATGCAAGCTTGTTGATGCAAGCACTTGCAAATGCAAATGCTTAATGCTTAATGCCGTTGTATGCAAATAATGATAAAAACCATGCGGCCCATTAATGTTTTCCATATGCGGCTCCCTATTGGCATTTGCATGCGGCTCACTATTGGTATCTGCATGCGGCCAAGGACTTGCGTTTGCTTATGCGGCTAAGCATTCTAATGCTAATGTCATGCAATTAATGCAAGCAAGCACTTGCCAGCATAAAATATATATGCTTGCTAATGCCATTAATGCATGCAAGCAAGCACCTGCCATGCCATTAATGCTTGCTAATGCCATTAATGCTTGCTATTACATGCAATAAATATATATACTTTAATTATATAAGCATGCCAGCATAAAATATATATGCTTTAATTATATAAGCATGCCAGCATTTCAAAGGCCATGCGGCTCATTTAGTGAATGGCCATACGGCCAGCAAAATAGCAATTGCCCATGCAGCTCAGAGCAAAATGCTCATGCGGCTCATTGTGCAATTAATGGCTCCCATAGAGAACATGTCCATAGAAAATACCATAGCCTCCATGCTTCCCCAAACAACATTAGGAACCCAAATTCAAACTTCCGTAGGTCAAATTTGAGCTAAATGGAATTCTCTATAACATGGAACCATCAACTAGCAAAAATAAACAAGTTTGATAGATCAGAACTCATGAAAATCAAAAATACCACAAAACTAGATCTACAAGAAATTAACCATGAAAATGAAAAATACTAAGTACTAAAGTGGGTTAGAAACACATGAGGAAGACAATGGAACAATAAAAATGTACTTCCTCCATGAAGCAAGATGCACTTGCCTAAGCTCTCCACTCTCTCTCAGGTTGGTGAGGAGTAATGGTGGAGAAGAAGAATAAATGAGGAGAGAGAAAAGAGTGGGGGTTAATAAATGGTGATGGTGGTGGTAGGTAAGTGGGTTGGTTCTCCAACAAAACCGAACCAAGCCAACCAGCCAAACCGAACCAAGATGAACCCATCAATGAAATGCCAAAATAAATCAAGCAGGGAGACATACAATACAGGTCAAAATACGTACACGTATACCGAGATACGTAATACGAACAATGGGCATTACATGCACGATGAGCCTTCATACATAAAGCCGACAACTCCCAAATGTGGCATCGCAATTGCCTTAGCCGCGATAAGGAAATCCATGTCCAGTATCATCTTGAAGTCATCCAGCAACGTAACGATGAAATTGGTAACACCCAATAAATTTTCCACCGCTAAATGGACTCCTTGGCTACCCCTTGCACAGGACGCGCCTCCGCATTGACCACCTTCATCTTGCTTGAATCTTTCTCCAAGGTTAGACCCAAACGATGGACCTCTGCGTCCGCTATGAAGTTATGAGTGGCGCCTGTGTCAACCAACGCCCGTGTGCTTATGCTATTGATCCTCACATCAACGTACATAAGCTCCCTGCTCAGAGTCCTCAACACAGCAAACTTGGTCTTTACGGCATTGAGTAAGCGCAACGCTCCCATGTGTGCTCCCAATTAGCACGCTTCGTCCTCCACCTTCTTGCTTCGGACGACATTCATACGCATGCTCCTCATCGGACAATCCCGAGCAAAGTAATTTTCTCCACATATGAAGCACAAAACTACTCGCTCGGGTTGGGCTTTCTCGTGCTTCTTTCCCTCAGACGGACCCTACTTTGGAGAGCTCTCCTGCTCTTCCCCACCATTTTTCTTGGTAGTTTTTGGCTTGGCCTTGGCATCGTTGTCGTCCCACATGTACTCGATGAGTCGCTCAACTACTGCCACGACGATGTTCAAATCTTGCACCCTCTGTCGCTGCAATTCTTAAGCCGTCCATGGTTTGAGTCCATCGAGAAAGAAGAACAAACGATCTTTCTCGCCCATGCTAGATATCGCAAGCATCAAGCATGTAAACTCCGCAATATACTCTTTGATCGCCCCGGTATGTTTGAGTTGCCGCAAGCTCCGCCTCGTTGCAAACTCGACATTCTTCGGATAGAACTGAGACTTGATCTCCTTCTTAAGATCCTCTCTATCGAGCACAAACCCTTCTCGGCTTACTACACCTTCGACGCCACCACAACATAGCATCGTCAGTGAAGTATAGTGAAACACCTTATCGGTGTCATCGTTAATGTACAATGCCTTGAAGTATCGATCCACGTTCCATAAGAAGTTCTTAACTTCTTTGGCATCTTGCACCCCACTAAAGAATTTTGGTTCGGGGGATCTTCCGTCTCTTCGGTGCCTCCATACTCGAAGGTCCACCTTTCGCAACGGCCTTCTCTAGAATGGCAACTTTGGTCTTGAGTTCTCCGCAACTCTCGACCACGGTCTTTAGCTCCTCGTAGCCTCGGACCTTCCTACGCAAGTCCTCAATCTCCGCACAATGTCCCTTGAGCTCCTCCTCAAGTGCGGATTATATCTCTTGGAATTGCCTCGTGCGGATCAGATCTCTTGGAATTGCTCCCGAAAGATTGCCATGGACGAAGCGACATCGCTCTCCAGCCCATCGTAGAACTCTTCTAGCCTCGCGTTGCTTTGTTCCACGAAGCCTATGCGTATCTCCATGTCCCTCGAACCCGTCTCCAAGATCCCAACACGCTCACGCGACAAGATTGACAAGGCTACGCTCCACCGTAGACTCATTGCTCTTGTCCCTCTGGTGCGTCTTGGCGTGCCCCTCCCTAGGCAATGCGGGTCCCTCCTGGACGTTCTCGGATCTCGACATGGCACCAACCGACCTTCATTCTAATACCACTTGTCACAGACTTAATATTTTTGCTACACTTCGACCCGTACGGCGCACAAGCTTCCTACTCGAAGACCCGTGTCAGCTTTTTCGAACCCGCTTAGCTAGATCGCTAAGGCGATATTGAGAATATTATGGAGCAAAAGAGAGAGAGAGAGAGATTGGAAGATTAAAACTTTAGTGTACTAGAGAGAGACTACAACTTTGGATGGTGAGGAGCAAATGAGCCTCCCATTTATTTATAGCGCCCATAGAGTTTACAAAAAACTTCTGGAAATAGAATATTCCAGAGATTATTCTTGGAAACTCTAGAATCTAGATATTTATAAGGAGGCTTCTAGAACATCTAGAAAGTCTATGAATCTTAATGAAAGATTCTGAATCTTCCAAAGGATTTCACCATATTCTAGAATATTCCTGAGACTTCCAAAGAATTTCACTATCTTCTAGAAAGTTTCGAAAGCTTTTAGCATAATCCAGTTCCGCATTGAGTTACGCAATTCCGTTTTGGTGGGACGCAAACTTTTGTGCGTGACATGGGAGAAGTCAAGGAAAGAAAATACACGGAATTGCACTTGAAAATCAAGAAGATCGCATAGCAAAGTGGATATTGCGTTAGACTCCGAATCTAGAGGTCGTGGGTTCAAATCCCACTGCGATCGATGCCACAATTCACAGCCGATTGTGTTTTGCTTTTATCAACAATCGTGGATGCAAGTTTCTGAATTTTTGTCTTGCAGTTGCAGCAACTTGGTCCCCATCACCTTATCAACAAAGTTTAGCTTGTAGTGCTGGCAATGACACAATGTTGCAACAGCAAGTGTGGTTCAAATTTAGCTTGTAACCTCTGTGCTCCTGTCATCTATGTTCTTTTCCTTTATCCGTGACAAATTTACTCTCCCAATATATGTTTCTGGAGAATTTTATGTATGGATATACTTGAACTTATAGTGATTAGGTATTGAGGAATCTGTTCGTTCGATGATCTTACTAAACAATTTCCAGGTATTAAAAAAAAACCAACACAAAATACTCAAATACTCCCAAGTCTTAAACAGTACATATCACATACCGAATCCTCTCTCGTTTGCAATTTTAAGTATATATGTTAGTAGGAAACTCGGACACTCCAAATTCCGGTGTCGTTTCCACATTTACTGGAATAGAGAGGAAATAACTTCATGGATGCCGTTAATGGAGATGTTCGAAACTATACTTGGCATTTGAGAACCAATGTGCAAATTGATGAGGTACTACTAAGGCACGAACTGAACCGCACATTTATTTGAAGAAACTAGTCATAAATTTGTAAAATATGAAGATTGCTGAAAATAATTCCATGGGAAAACTTCTTGGCCTGTAATCTTTTGATGCTAGATGTGATTATGCATTCTTGGGAACCCCGAGTCTCCTACGGAAATCTTCCTCCATAAGAGGAAGGCCCTGGCGGAGGGTAACCTTAGGCTCCCATCCCAACAACTCCTTTGCCTTTGTAATGTCAGGTTTCCTCTGGCGTGGATCATCAGGTGTGTTCTCCACCTCTTTTATTGTAACCTTAGGGTCAATCAACTGCACTTCGAGTACAGGCAAGTTAGTTGATCAAGGCCTTCGTCATACTCACTTGATACACAATATTACCAGATAAAAAGATAGGGCAATAGGATGCAAAAAATTACCTCCTTTACAGTTTGAGCAAGTTCCATCATTGTAAATTCACCTACAGCATCAGAATCCGAACATTAACAAACAGTAGAGACTGATTGTTTCTGGAACCTTTCCAACAGAAAAAGAAGAATAAATGAAGAAAACATCTTGGAACTTCCGACAGGAAGCATTACCAATCCCAGGTCAAAAACCCAGATGAAGGTAATTTTAGGGGCAAGTCGATTAGAAAGATGAAGTGCATCACCAGTTTCTCAACAAGCACTTCTCTTTGGCCAACAGAGGAAGCAAATTGGTTATAAAGGTGAATGCAGGTATCCGGTAATTTAAATTTTATGTAGTTTTCCTCAGCATTTCTGAGAGAAACCCCTAGGAAAGACGACTATAAAATTTGATCATATAAAACTCATCTATATTTTGCCAAGAAAAACCCAGTAGTTACCTGGGTTCCCTATGTTGATAGGACCAGTATTTTCTCCTTCCATCAGCCGGATAAGACCATCAACCTTCACAATTTAAGAATGTAAGTTACTACGTATTCGCGAAAAATGTAGTACGCAGGGAACAACCATGGATAAGAAAACAAACTTTCATTACCATGTCAGAAACATAGCAGAAACTTCTCGTTTGTGTTCCAGGTAATTGGACTGTTAGAGGTTCACCCCTGCAAAGTAAATTTTGTTTTTTGGGGGGATTTGGAAAAGGTTAGATGACTAGAAAAAAAAAGGAGTTTTACATTGTCATCTAACTATAAAACTATGATCTTATTCAAAATATTATATGCATGTCTTCCAGGTAAAGTAAATTTTATTTGGGTATCTGGAAAAGGTTAGATGACTAGAGAAAGTTGGGAGTTTTACGTTATCAGCTAACTATAAAACTATGATCTTATTCGAAATATTATACGCATGTGTGCATATTAGTTGAGGGAGTGAAAGTAATCAACTGAAGAAATACATGACGGGAAATATCAGTAAATTTTTTTTACCTCAGTGCTTGAGCAATGAAGTTGCTGACCACACGACCATCATCAATATTCATACGTGGTCCATAGGTGTTGAAAATCCTAGCAATTCGGATTTCTGGAATGGAAGGTTAATTTAATTCCAAATATCAAACAATACGACTTTCTCACAAACAGAAACCTATAGGAGAGAAGTTTGGAAACAGGCAGAATAAACCAAATGAACTTCCAAATGTTAGAAGAAAGGTTTTTACCTATGCCATGTTGCCTATGATAGTCGAACATTAAAGTTTCTGCCACTCGCTTACCCTCATCATAGCAACTCCTAACACCTACAATACAATAAATAGCCTTTTATTCTGGAAAACTCACATCAAATTATGAAATGAAATATTATCAAAAAGAAAAGATATGTGATGAAATGAATATTAAGATATTTATCAAACTATTTCTTTGATTCACTTCAAAAAGTTGAAATGTCTTTCTCTTAAACAAAGCAAACATATAGATCGATTTGTAAATGAAGATAATACATGGACAACCATAGACAGACAAATTCTTAACTAGAATGCCTCGAAAGAGGATTAGTATATAAAATGACAATAATTCATACATAAACATCTTTATGGTAAGGGCAACAAGCAGTAGGTAGTACGTTAGTATTTCAAACAAGTCTTTTACATGTGAGGTGGAAATGATTCAAAGATGACATTTAACATATAAGACCAAAAGGGAGGCAAGAAACACTGACACCTAGCATCCTTATTCCTAAGTAGTATTCACTTGGGCAGATTGAGTCATACCAATGGGATTAACATTGCCCCAATATTCCTCCTTCTGAGGGTGCTCAAGAGGATCACCATAAACCTCAGAAGTTGACGTGAGCAAAATCCTGAAAGAGAAGAAAGAACAGATAAATGACATTCTTATATTTGAAATAATTTAATTCAGCACCGAAAAAAGCTCATGCCTACCTTGCACCAACACGCTTTGCAAGCCCCAACATGTTTAATGTGCCAATCACATTTGTCTTTATTGTCTGTTAAATAGTATACAAAATTTAAAAAAATCGATCATACTGTGGATTACAAACATATATATACCAAAATACATTCAGGATTGACTAATGTACCATAATACAAGTATTAGCACAAAGACCAATAGGACTAAAAGAAGCACAGCAGATAAAACCATACCATAAGCTAAGAACGGCATCATCCTAGGTTGCACTAGTGAACAGTTGGGCCTTCGGTTTAAGGAGAGTATATGATATGAATTGTATAGGATATATGATAAAACATGCTAGAGTTTGTACTGATCAAATTTGAAGACGACATTCTTAGAAACTACCAGACTTGGGGAAGAAAAGCCTCAAGAGGTATAAGTTACCTATATTAATACTTATTTTGTCCCATCTTTTCCAGAACTTATGCATGTAATATTAATGAACTTCTGCCTGTCTTTTCCAGAACTTCTAGTATGGGATGTAAATTGTAAAAAATGCAAAGAAAATACACCATATATTGTCTTGAAAAGGGTTCTATACTTTTCTCATAATTTTTACTTTAGTAAACAATGATAAGTATAAAGAGAACATCATATTGCTCAAATGATACAAGGAAATACCTTCACAGGGTTGTATTTATAGAAAATTGGAGAAGCTGGGCAAGCAAGATGATAGATCCGATCAACCTCTACCAACAACGTTTCTGTGACATCTGGAAAAAAAAGGGGAAATAAGGCCATACACAATTACCAAACTTCTGATACATTAACATAAAAAGATTGACATGTAATAAAAGTAAGAAGTAATGAAATCATTAATAATACATTTATCAGGAGACCCTTCAACATACTAAGCCGTCGCTTAATGTTGTACTATGCCATAGGACAAGATAGGATAATCAACCCTAAGTGATGAGTGTAAATGTAGACAGTTCAAAAATCAAAATGACACATACAATATATGTCTCAATTAATATGATAAAGGAAACAAATCTGAGTACCATGTCGGATGAGCTCAAATCTTGGATGACCAATCCACTTGCTAAGGTTGTCCTTTGAACCAGTGAAATAGTTGTCAGCAACAATCACCTGAGAAGAAAGAAAATAAATACATTTGTTTGATTGTTCAAGTAGATCAGTTGTCAAGCCAAATCTTCACATAATCGCTTAACAGTTAAATTCCTTTTTTAACTTCTTTCATACTAATCAAATTTAGTAAAAAAAATGTCTGTCCATAACCTTATTACTATCACCCAAATCTCAATGTCGGTGGTGTTTAGTCAACTAAATTGAGGATCAGATGACAGAACTATGGAAGGAATTACATCATCAAATAACCATCAATGTTGGATCGTGCAAGAAAGTTAAATAAGATTATTATGTGCTCAAGAAGTTGGGAAACTGCTCCAAGTAGTTGGGAAGTGAATCATAAGTTGTCACTTTTGCATGATTTTTTATATATTAAAATAAGGTTTTCTTAGCAAAATATTCTAAAACGGTAGCACTTTCCGCGTCGACTTTTTAGAAAATGAATTTAACTAAGGCTATGCTTGGATTGAGGGTTAAAAGAGTTAAGTGAGGGAAATTAAGTGAGGGGAAATAAAAACCATACTTGGTTTGAGGGTGGAGGTTTAGGAGGGGGTTTTATAGAGGGTTAAGTGATGATTTGTTTAACCCTCTTTTGCCTATTTTTTCAACCCCAAAATCGGAATATTAACGAGAGGAATTTAGGGATTTTCTTTAAAAAGTCATAAATATCCCTTATTTGTCCTTTAAAATATCATGACTTTTTTTTCTTTCCATTTTTTCTTCCTTTCAACATGATGCTCCATAGCTTCCTCGTGGAGATATTTTGACAAGTTCTAATTAAAATTCCAATCAAATTTAATTTTATGACATGTAATAATGATATTTTGGTAACTATTGTATTTTTATTAATCCTCCTCTCACTCAAAACCTCCAATCCAAGCAAGAGTATTAAACACACCCTACTTAACTCTCCCTCCAATACAAGCAAGGTTATATGTATTGACTCTATTCCCCCTCACTTAACCCCAGTTAACTTTGCTTTTTTCCCCTCAATCCAAGCAGACCCTAAATAAATTACATTTCGCATATGCAAATTTATGTCAAGAAGTAGTGCAGTGACTAGTGAGGCATATCTAAAGAAAACACTCAGACTTGGAAACTATACCTTCTTTTGTCTGTCTTTCAGGAATTAAAATAGGAAGCAGTCAAAATTTTCCTACCAAAATTACTTTTCTCCTAGGAAGCACACACTCCAAAAAATATGTAACATGTCCTTGTCGTGCCAGACATATATTGGTCGCAACATGGATACTCCAATACACCGTGAGTCCAATTTTGTTTACCCACCAAAACTAGTGAGGAAGTTCACCATTCCACTCAAATGTTGCGACGTGTCCCACTAGT
The DNA here is from genome assembly GCA_029216955.1 of Iris pallida. NCBI lineage: Eukaryota > Viridiplantae > Streptophyta > Magnoliopsida > Asparagales > Iridaceae > Iris > Iris pallida. The sequence goes on from JANAVB010029620.1 coordinate 11,027,832, forward strand.
GGTCACCAAACCACTCCCAAAACTATAGTACCACAACAATTTTGATGTGTCGGTTCATATCATAATCGGTATCCGTGCAATCACAGAAACTCTCCCATCACGTTCGACCTAGTATTTAGTACTTGGAATGAACAAACATACTAACGAGAGTATCAATAAACCTCATTCTTTTCGTTCTCCATCAATCTGTCCACCAAATGAGACCCAATGAATCCAGCTCCTCCAGTAACCAAGATCCTCATATTCGACTGCAAACAAAAATTAAAAAAAAAAAAAAAATTCACGAAAGTACACTAAAAATTAATATCAGATCCACGTGATCCAAACTACACAACACCTACCTGGAAAAACTTGGAGTTTCTCAGAGGGGACGGGCTCGGAGCCTTCTTCGCCGAATCGTTCCCCGCCATTATTCAGATCTTGCAAGAAAGAAAGAAAGAAAAAAGTCATGAAAAAAATAAACCAAAATGAACCACAACGCTTAGAATCGATATAAGAAAGAAAATAACCTAAAAATTATTAATAATTTCTTCGAATGATGGAATTATTCGTCTAGAACCACTCTTTTATAGGCCGGAACTACCGGCACCGACCGAATGATTAAGACTAAAAATTAGAAAGAAAAGAACAACGAAGAACTTAGAGAACACGCATAGTGAGACTGAGAAAGCGATCGGTGAGCCAAATGAGTACCTTCTGCCAAACTAAAATTTCCCAGATTTATTCGAATAAGTATTATAGTACTGCTCGTTTTTGGGTTTAGAGGGGGGAGAGATTAATAAAGGCAAATGTTAAAGGCCACCCCTTTTTTACTAAGGGCTACCAACTAAAAATTTTAAAAAAATTACAAGTTTGCCATTTTGAAAACACTAAGGGCCACACTGCTTCTGTCAATCGAGGACTGTAGGGCTTGCCTACAGTCCAAAGTGAACACAGGACTGCAGTGCTTGCCTGCAGTCCTAGATTTTTTTTAAAAATTTTCAACTTACAGTGACTGCAGGGCTTGCCTGCAGTCCAAAGTGAAGACATGACTGCAGGGCTTGCCTGCAGTCCAAAGTGAAGACATGACTGCAGGTAAGCCCTGCAGTCACTGTAGGTTGCTGCGGAAGGTGGTGGGAGGCGGAGGGTGCTACGGAGGGGGCTGCGGGAGGATGAGGAGGAGGACGAGGAGGAGGAGGGTGCTGCGGAGGGGGCTGCGGGAGGGGGCGACGGAGGCGGAGTCTTCGCTGACGCTGGTGGTGGCGCAGCGGTGGCTCACTGCAGGTTGGCGCACGCTGATGGGAAATTGGGTCAACGCCGGCGAGGAAGCCGAGGCAGCGCCTCAAGAACAGATCGCCGGAGGAGTTCGGCATCGATCGGTGGAAGTGGTGGCGGTCGGCGAGGTGGAGGCAGCGCGGGACGCTGTAAGAGCGGGGCTGGGTCAGAATCGATGTAAGGAAGCTCGGCAGCGGTGCGGTGGTATTGGAAGCTTGGTAGCTGTGGTCGGGAAGATGACATGCTTGTCCATGGGTGCTCGCCGGGGGACGGAGAGGAGGCCGAGGTTAGGTTTTTTCTTTCTTTTCTTCTGTGTTTGATTTTGAGGATGATGCTGAAGATAGGGGCGGTTGTCGTGGTGGGTGGTCACGATGGTGGACACGACGGTTTGGGTCGGCGGTAAGTTGGTGTGGTTGATGATGGCGCGGTGGTGGCACTGGTGTCTGATGGTGGTGAAGATGGGTTGTGGCGTGGTGGTTGCGGGGGTGCTTGGTAGTGGTGCTGGTAGTCTCGGGCAATGGCGGTTGCGATAGTTTTTGGTGGGGTAGAGGAGGTCAGGGGACAGGGAGACGGGGGTGGCCGGAAGTGTGGTCGAGCGACGATGTCACCAGGGGCTGTCAGGATGGTTGTTCTTGGTGGCCCTTAGTAAACTTGTGAACTTTAGGTTGCCCTTAGTAAAAAAAAAATAGAAAGCATGGTTGCCCTTAGTAAAAAAAGGGGTAGCCTTTAACATTTGCCTTAATAATATAGAGGTTTGTTGGAGGAAATTTATGTATTGGTATTGTTAAGTTCAACCTACTTTATTTGCTAAAAAAATTGGTAATTTCTTACTCCCATCCCACTTACTAATAAAAATTTGTATACACCCGAAGGGACCGACAAGGTTCAAGTCTCCCAATTGTGTGTGTGTGTGTATGATTTCAAAATAAAAATAAAAATTTGTACTATATTCCACTTTTTATGTATATTAATTTCATTTTACTTTTTGTCATATGAAAAATATTTGACGAATTTTTTTTGTGACAATCAAATGTTGTTTGTGACAAAAAATGGGATATAAGTACAAAATTTTATTAATAAGTGGGATAAAAGTCAAAAAATTAAATAACAAGAAGACAATACATCATACAACTGATAATCTCAAGCAAACTACATCTAACTTCTATCCATCTAGACAACTGAGATCATTCTCGATGTTGCTGAGGATACCACTTATGGAAGTTGATTTTCCCTCAAAAACTCTCATATTCCGTTCGTGCCATACGTGCCAGACTGCTGCAAGTAATTTAAGTCGAGCTCTTCTATATTGTGATTGGCTTCTGGTCTTCATAACTGTGATCTCAGCAAATATTTCCTGGAGGCCAAGTCTTGTAGTGGCTGGGATGCCCACTTGGGCTCTGTAATGCTGCCATATAAAACTCGAGAACCCGCATTGGAAGAAGATGTGGTCCCGAGACTCCATATCTTGATCACAAAATACACAATATAGGCTGGTTAGAGGAATGTTGAACCGAACCAACCTTTCCCGAGTAAGAAGGCGATCCCGAATGGCCTTATAAAGGCACATCTGCATCTTAAGTGCCGCTCCCTTGGTCCAGACGACTTTCGACCAGAGAGCTTGCTCGTGGTGCGACCTGAGCTGCTCATACGCCACCCGAGAGCTGAACTCACCGGTCGGAGACCCCTCCCAGCTCCAGCGATCGCAGGTAGCATCTGGATCAATCGAAATTTCTTCGATTTTATTAGCCACCAGCGGCCCACCTGTCTGGCTCCTGTGTGCCACTCCCCGTCTTGAAGAAGTACATTAAGACTCTCCATACTTCCTATGAGTTCGTAGACTGGCGATCCCAACTTGTCCAGAATACTTTGATGATTAAGCCAAGGGTCCATCCATAGGCTGGTATTTTGCCCATCATGGATGACCCGATAGATGAGACGTTTCAGAGTAGGCAGGATCCGCAAAATATTTTTAAAGGTAACCGAGAAATTGTTGTCCACTACTTGAACCCAGAAATTATTGGATTTTAAATACCTGTTACGCGTCCACGTGGCCCAGTTGGACCGCCCCACCAGGAAACGCCATGCAAGTTTGAGCGAGGCAACCTCCCGCAGCACCCGCAAATTCTACAACCCAACCCCGCCTTCCTCCTTGGAGCGGCAAAGTTCTTCCCAAGAAATTGTATGGATCCCTCCTTTCCAAACAAAGTTAGCACAGAGTCGTTCAATTTGATGAATTGTATTGGTAGGCACGTATAACGCTTGCAGCCAGTAAGCAGTTATGGCCGTAATGATAGCCCGGATAAGTTCAACACGGCCTCCGAAGGATAGTAGTTGAGACTGCCACCCTTCCAACCTTTTTTGTATATATTGTATCAGCCCTGAGCAATCCGAGTGTCGCACATAATTGATAGTGAGGGGCAAGCCCAGATAGCGAACAGGTAGTTCGCCTCTTTCTATACCCAGATGGCCGGACCACAACTCTTGTGATGTGCAATCTCTATTGAAGTATATGCAGCTCTTTTCTCTGTTTAAACATAGCCCGGACATAGCGCCAAAGTCTTCTAGAATCTTGGTCAGCGCCATGATGCCCCTCTCATTCGGCACAATGAATACCAATAGATCATCCGCGTATATGAGATGCGAAATGGTCGATTCTATCCGACGATAGAGTGGAGTAATGTCCCTCCGATATACTGCCAAATCCATCATACACATGTAATATTCCATCACAACTGTAAACAGATATGGAGATAACGGGTCACCTTGCCGGAGACCCCGATTGCTTCCAAAATATCCATGTGGCTGGCCTTTGATAAGAATGGAGAATGTAGGCGTCGTAATACATGTCCTGATTCTGTCAACCCAACATCTCGTAAAACCCATGCTGCGTAATACGGCACACAGGAAGTTCCTGTTTACCATGTCATATGCTTTCCTCAGGTCGAGTTTGAAGCAACTCTTCTTGCCGCCTGGCTTGTTAAAATCCCTCACCATTTCATGTGCCATAAGGCAGTTTTCAGCTATGGAACGGCCTCTAATAAATGTCGTCTGATTCTTTGAGATAAGCTCTTGCATTATGTTTTGCATTCTTCTACACATAACCTAGGTTATAATTTTATACAAAAAATTGCAACAAGCTATGGGTCTGAAGTCTCCAAGAGTAGAAGCCCCCTCCTTCTTCAGGATCAGGCACAGAAAAGTATGATTAAGCTTAGTCAGTAATCTACCTGTCCGGAAGAAGTCGTCCACAATATGTAGTATTTGATTTCTCAGTTGTTGCCAGTGCTTTTTGTAAAATGCTGCATTGAAGCCATCGGGTCCCGGCGCTTTATTTCGATCCGCTTCCTTTAAGACTTGCTCGATTTCCTCCATGGTGACCTGTCTCTCCAAAGTAGTGTTACCCGCTGTAGTCACTATACGTTTGCATCGGATATCAGGGAACTCCTTCCTATAACCGATTTGGTTATATAGCGCCTGGTAATACTCAACTGCCTCCTTCTTAATCTTCCTGTCCTCACTGATTTGTCGTCCGTTGGCGTCAATCAAGGTAGATATAGCATTTGAGTGTTGTCTGGCGCGAACAGTGGCATGGAAGAATTTAGTACACCGATCGCCGTCTTTAAACCATTGACATTTGGCTAATTGTTGCAATCTAATCCCCTCGAGATGGCGGAGATGACGAACTTCGTTTTGTAGTTCGATTTCTCTCCCCGCGTTGGCATCGTCCATGGGATTGCTCTGTAGTGCCGACTGAATCTCCTTCAGGTCCTCTTCTGCTTGCTCCAAGGGGCAAGATGACTTGCTCCTATGCCAAGCCTTAAGCTCGGCCTTAACCCTCTTCAGTTTTTGTATAAAACAATATTGGGCGGTGCCTAATTTAGCCGATTGAAATCTCTTGTTGACCGCTTATTCATAGCCATCTTGGGCCGGCCATGTGTCGCAAAATCGGAACGGCCGCCTGCGAGGAGGTGGTTGATGTAGTAGGCGGATAAGGATTGGAGTGTGATCACTCATTCCGCTAGGCAACCCTTCCGCCTTGCTGTTGGGGAATTTTACCAGCCAGTAACCATTGCAAAGGGCTCTGCCCAGTTGACACACTATCCGGTTCGTTGTCGAGCTATTGTTCCATGTCCACTGATGGCCAATCTTGGCAACACAATGAAGACCAGAACTAAGAAGGCAATTTTTGAAGTCCGCAAGTATCTCCATCGGCACATGTCTTCCTCCCCGCTTCTCTTCAGAGTCTAACATGGCATTGAAGTCTCCGCATAGAAGTAAAGGCATAAGGTCAACCAATCCTGCCACGACGTGGATGATGTCTGACCATAGTTGTTTCCTCCTCCTGCGATCATTATGGCCATATACTGCCCCAACCGCTATTTGCAGGCCTCCTTTGTTAGTAAAAACAATCACAATTAATTGTTCAGAAGAATATTTTACCTGACCCGTCCACACACGTGAGTCCCACATCGTCCAAATGTGGGCCACCCCGCACTCCATGAAGTTGTGCGTCGACTCCCAATAGTGCGGAGTACGTCTTGTGATCTTTGAACCATCTTTGATCTTGCTTTCTTGCAGCATGACTATCGTACACTTGTATCTCCTAATCACATCCTGGATCTCACACCATCTCCTAATGGAATTGGCTTCTCGCACATTCCACGAGATGATCGTCATCTATGATGAGGGGTTGCTGCCTTAACTCTCGAGCTTTTCCACGGGCGGTTTGGGCAAGCTTCACTGGGTTGAGGAAACTCTGTTCGACTCTTATTGACGCTAGCCAACTCCTGTACTTCTCTGACATGGGTAACCCAGTTGGGGTTGGCCATAGTCAAAGCTTCATCGGAAGGCTCATCAATGTTGCCGCTTTGCATCTCCTCCTGCCGGTTGGTTGCAACGTGCTCTTGAGCTGTGGCCGGTCGCTTCGAAGCACGGTTGCTTTCCCCCATTTCTACATTAATCCCTGATCTCAGGTTTTGTGGTCCTCTTCTTGATTGGATCTGCGGTTACTTTGATTAGTAGGGTTGCTGAATACCACCATGGCCTGGTTGGGGTTCAACTCCTCGATCTTGTCTTCCTGCACCGGCTCGTCTGGGCCCTGCCGCTTCCCCAATACGGAACTAGTGGTCCCCCCTAATGTTGGGTTGATCCCACCCGCCCTCTCTCCATTGTCCATGAGAGTGTCGTGATCCATCCTCGTAGGACTTTCATTGATGGTTTGTTGTCGCGTCTGGGCGCTCCCCGCGTCATGCTGTTGCACAACTGGATGAACTATTTCAGCAATACCGTCGTCTTCTCGGCAACTATCCTTCGTGTGTCCGAAACATTTGCACCTTTCACACGAAGGAGGAACCCATTCGTATTCAAATTCTTGCTGTATCCATTCACCAGTTGGAAGAAGATAGGCGCAAGAGGTAGACAGGCATGGGGTAGATAGGTTCAGAAAGAAAATAGGTGCATGAACATACCAAGCGCATGAACAAACATGCGTATGCTAATCATAGGCGCATGGCCATCAGCAGGCGTATAGCAGCCACATGCGCAACAACAATAGGCACATGGCAACCCTAGGAGCATGACAAGCATAGGCGCATGGCAACCATAGGCGCATGGCATGCATAGACGCATGGCAACCGTAGGTCCATGGCAAGGATAAGCATGCGCCTTCAGCACATATGCATGGGAAACCTATGAGCAAGACGCACATGTTGTCAGGGTTCATACAAAAATTTTTCATGGACACTTGGCATTTCTGCCGCATGGCCTCATGCGCACATGAAGGTTCGTCGTCTCGAAGAGCAAGTTCAGCCATGGAGTTTTTCAAAACATGCCATGGCCATAACTTCCTCTTTTATTCTCGAAATTAAGCGGAATAAAAGTCATAACTGCATGAAATCAAAATCTCTACGATATGGAACAACTAGTTTTCGAAAATAACAAGTTTGGTAGATCATCTCTATGAAAAACCCATAAAACCCTAACTTTAAAACTTAGATCTATACTAAACTAGCCATTAAATCTGAAAACTCCAAGAACTAAGCATGTAGCAAAAATTTAGATGTATAACATTAACTAATAATATATAAGGAATTCAAAGAAAATAAAATAGCAAGTGGCCTCTCCACTAGTGTAAGATGTACTTGTCTATGGGTTTGGTTGGGAAATAAAATGAAAGAGTGAATGAAAAGAGCGAGAGAGAGAGAGAGAGAGAGAGAAAAAAAGAATACGTATAGTGGGATAGTTATGGTAGCTCTACTAAACCCTATCACTATCCTATCCTAACCCAAGTCTATATGTCATGTTACATTATGCAATAATTAATAAAATCTGGATTACGGTACGGTCCAGTATTTAATCATCGAAGTAGTGAACCACACCTACAACCAGACAAAGACAAGGGACGACACAGAATTCTACAAAAAAATATTATTTCATGCCATGATAAGGTAAAAATATAAGATACAGGTACACATGCTACAAATACCAGATACCGTGTACAGAAATAATACAAAAAAAATATGTATGTCGGAAATGGGGAGTGACAGCGACAAATCTGATTCAAATCAAGTGTAAACTATCTAAATTTGATAGTTACTTCTAGAACCCCTGTTGTGAGCCTTAACTGATCTTCCTGAGGGGCCGGACCAGATGCAGCTAGACAACCCTCCTGTGAATCATAATATATAGGGCACCGGTCCTCAAGGTCATTGCCTAAAATATAGATATCCAGTCAGGATTGGAACGAGTATAATTCTAACAGCAGTTCCATTTACATGATAAAGACTACAACACATAATAATAAATATAATACATGATAGGAAAAAACTAATGCATGGCAATGACAAGTAATGAACAATAAGAAAGAAAAAAAACTGATACATGGTATATTTGATTAGGTATGAACTGGAATAAAAAATACTGTCTAAGTGTTTTGAGATACTAATTTAGATATATGATCGATCTGGGAACTTGCACAACGTCTAATAAGATCTGGCTAACCATACGTAAGATGTATGATTAGCTCTCATAATGTCTACACTAGCATAATGTCTAAGGATATAATCACATATCTAACTAGCATTTCCTCCACCCCGACTAGTACAATTGATCCAACCATGACATGTTACAACATATGAATCACAATGCGATGTCTAACATTAGCACAATAAACAATGTCTAATTTCAATACAATAAACAATGTTTAAATATCAATACGATAAACAATGTCCAATCTGAAGGTAACATCTCATGACCGATGATCCAATATAAACAAATTCGTATACCATCGTATCAAGAATCAAGTGTAATGTCTTGCACCGCAACAGTGCATTACGATGAGTCGTTGACTCAAAGAGTTGCGTTGACCCGATGAAGTATCGATGCGGATCGATGCAAGAGTTACGTTGGCCCGAAAGAAGCTATGAGTCGATTCATATCTATGAATCGAAATGATACAAGGCATAAGTCTAATTCGAAGAGATATTGATTTTAGTTGAGTTCATGTGCAGGCTACACTTTTACACTGAATTATAAGAGGTTGGCATGTTGCGTTATTCACCATAGTATTCACAAAATAAAATCTTGCCTTGCATGAGCGCAACTCCAGGCTCGTACGACATCACGCCCCAGCGAGGATGATGATTCGAGTAAAATCTAACGAGGACGAGCAATTTTTTGGTCGGGGCGTGACAAGTTGGTATCAGAGCGGTTCCATCCTCTAGATCGTGAACGAATCTCTTTGACCCTCAGTTGCTTCGCTATCGAAATCAATTGACTCTAAGTTGTTTTTGCAACCGCATGGCTCATGAATCTACTCGATGCTACATTGGATGTTCCATACAATAAGTCTGTATTATGTTGTATACATATTCCACAAGTATGTCGAGACTATCACGCTATCTCTGAGTGTCATCGAAGAATATTGGTTGCATGAAGTGCAACGAGTTATGAAATATTGGTTGCCCAAAGAACAACAAGTTACGAGTCCTTGGTTGCACAAAGTGCAACGAATATGGGGATGTTAGTTGCACGAAGTGCAATAAGATATGTATTATTGGTCGCACAAAGTGCGAAGAGTTACGTGTTGTTGGTTGCACGGAGTGCAACAAGTTGTGAGCCGTTCATTGCATCAGTTCAACGAGTATATATAGGAGGCGATACATGTTATGTGGCTACGCGAATGGATAGCGATATATTGAACGATTTGAGTAATGACCTTGAGAACCGGGAATGAGTTGTTGCACGTGTTGCAACTAATGGGATTAAGAAATCGCAGAGCGATATGAACGAGTTGAGTTGTTTGTTAGTCGAACTTGAGCAGGCGAACTTGTAAGTTGGCCGAGTTAAATCGAGTTTCGAAGTAGGCGAACGTGTATGTTGGCCGAATGTCGCATTAAGCCTTGAGTTAGTGAATGTTGCGTTGTGATCGATATGATTGCCAAGGCACGGTTAGCTTGAATGAATGTCAAACTTGAGCGAACGACAGTACATGTTGGCCAAGTTGTTGTACTAACTCGAGCAAGCGAACGCTAGAGCTGGGATCGAAAAAGATTACCACGGGATAGTTAATTTGAAACAGATATCAGACCTATGCGGAGTGTAATGCCGAGTAGTGACTCAATTTTGAGTGGTATATGCAATACCACTTGTGCGATCAGTACATCAAAGCATTGTATCGATAACGATAGAATTGATTTCTGAGTGGTATATGCAATACCACTTAGCGATAACTATGTCAAGTCGCTTGGTGATTTGCAATAGATTGTATCAAGACGATTGTGTCGATTACGATAAGTTTGTTCTCAACGGACAGAATAGTGCCGATACTCGAGTGGGAATAACTCGATAGAAGTCGATGCAAGTATGCTTCGATGAATTGAGTTCAACGATTAGGCACAAACTTGCATCATTGGATGATGAGTCGAACAGAAATTTGTTGAGTGTAAACCGAACGATAGGCTAAGAATAGCGAGGGAATTTTGTGTTAAAAAAATAATCGACTCGGTCCAATTTGAGTTGAGCTGGTACGAGGACTTATTTCGAACGAGTTGAGTAGGTACGAAGAAATCGTGCGAACGGACTTGAGTTAGCGTGAAGAGTCGGTAGCACAATTTGGGAGTACGATTTGGGAATATGAGAATAGATATAGGAATTGGTAATCGTGTCGCTTAATGATGATAGTTAGCTACAACAAGAGGGATCTTGATGCGTGCGAAACGTGATTCGTATTCGAGTTCGGATAATGACAATAATTGTAATGAATTGGAGTTTACGAGAAATGAGGATGTTCATGTTATGCACATCGACGATGGTATTGAGGCGTATCAATGACGATATGCGATAACTTGAGAATACTCTGATCGAATGAATAAAAATTATGTCATTGTTGTTGGATGAATAAGATACTAGTTAAGTTGATGTCAATTCGGATGATAACGGAGGAATGTTCAAAGAATCTGAGAATGGATGGATATATTACTTGGATGAAAACAAAAATATCTTGATTGCTTCGTTGATAACCACAACGTTGATGTTATTATCTTGTGCAAGCGCAACTCCAGCCTCGCACATGCGTTACGCTGAATTAGGGCGATCATTCTGCGTGAGTGCTGGTATGGTGATTCATGTCAAGCAGGGATGGTCAAACTTGCAAGGTGTGGCAAATTGGATTTTGACTTGTGGTTTGGTGTGAAGGTGAATTCGAGGATTGTTGCGATAAGCATAGAGCCTGTCGAATATTGACCGCAAGTAGATAGACTCGTACCCGAGGTGAAGGAATATTGCTCGGTTAGCGATATTGTTAATAATAGTGTATGAGGGACTTGAGTAGTTATGGCACATCAGTTGCGCGGGTGGGCAGATAAAATTTGGATTGATAACTTATGTCAGATTGGGTAAAGTTCTATAGGCATTGTCAAAAATTGATTTAGCTCCGAGATAGGATATAACATGATTCGTAGTAACTGTCCCTCGTTGATAATCTTTAATTATAGAGCGTAGCTTTGGGCAGCTGACCCTAGAAGACTTGACCGCCAAATCAAAGTAAATGTCAGAGACCATAGGATGACCCTAATGAAGTCGGACAAGAAATTACGTCGAGGATGAATGATGATGTAGGGCATATTGAGGATAAGTTTAAGCGATTGAGTATCATATTTCGAAAGTTAGCGAGTAGTCTTCGACTAGATCGATATGGTCATAGATTTACTGATCGATCAAATGAGTACGTAAATAGACTTGGTTGGTTGATAATCAAATAGATGTTGATGAACGAACTTAGCATAGCGACGCGGGTAGATAATTGTGAGAACTCGTGCCACATACGAGAGCAAAGAATAGAGAACAACCCTAGGAATTGTGTCATAGACCGAATTTGTGTAACGATAAGGCTATATGTATTACACGCATAATCAAGATTAGCGAGACGAACAAGTCAGGATTTGGTAAGAAATTGGATTGGTAATCTCGTGCTTGATAAGAGGACGTAACTTGAGACATATCGTAAGAGACATTGTATCAAAGTGATTGTTGCCTTTGAGTACCGGCGATGCAAGTTGACCTCTTGAGTCATGAGATTTAAGCATGGTGTCTGGATAAGTTGCCTAGCGGGAGTAGCCCATACGTGATATGGATAGTTTTGAGAACGTATAAAGTTGCGAGTTGCGAAACCATATGATCATGACGAGACTTGAGCATGTTGAACTTAGTTCATGCCAATGAGATGGGACCTTAGGATTTGTTGCGATCGAATACGCGACGGCTTGACGCGACACATAGAACTCCATATGAAACCTACGAAATAAAAAATGTGATTTTGAATCGCTTCATGTGCCGTAACTTTTGTTGGATGATCACGTGTGCATCGAATATGCATATGCAATAGAACTACGAGAACGAACACTAGAGACGAAGTCCGATCAGAAGCACAATATGGCAAGTAATTAAGGATGAGAAGTTACCTATTAGCTTCCAGTTATCTTGCAACTTTGCTTGGCTGAAATATATATATTGGTGGGATGCTAAAATATGTGTATGATCCAAACTAAGTTGTATGATTCAGACAATAGTAGCATGAGCTCATGAGCATTGTAGCCTATTGGCATTTTTAGTTGGACCATTCAGTACCCTTGTAATCTTCAGTTCATTTATCAATAAAAGAGATTCTTATTGTATGCTCTGTTTCCTTCCACTGCTTATGCTATCAATTTGAGATAAACTTACGTGAACCTATTATCTTGCCATGCACGAGCGCAACTCCAGGATCGTGCGACATCATGCCCCAACGAGGACGATGATTGAGATGAAATCTAGTAAGGACGAGTGATTTTTCAGATCGGGGCGTGACAAGTTGGTATCAGATTCAGTCGGGACCGATAGGTCGGGTTCGATTGAATCGGTCAAACGGGAATGATTGAATTAAGATCCTTTTCTTGTTATGGAAAGGCTTCTTCAGAATCAAGTCCCATATTCAACGGGTTGCACCTTGAGAATTGGCTCTGCGGTTGAGTCGGAAGAGACCTTCCGCTGCTCTGCTTTTTATACTGCAAATTATTTTGGCTTTGGTTTTTGTGAATACGTTTTTATGAATGTTTTTGATGATTTTTATGGCTTACGTTTTCGAACTTCACATTTGTATCGAACTCCTTGAATAACACAGTATTCTAATAAGTTGGTTATGCGATTGTAGGTGATCACGTAGGCAACGTCTAAGTGCAGCCAACCAGTCCCTTGCCTGAAGCAAAGACTAAGTGAGTGGCTGACCTCTTTTGCCTCGACCCTCTGTTTCAAATCAATCATGAAATACAAAATCAATGCTTGTCGCCATAGTATAGAATCAATGAATTGAGGCACGATCCTTTATGAAACACTTGCTAAAGGAAACTCGGAATGACTGCAACAATTTGAGTAATGTACTCAGAAAATGTAAGTTTCACACCAAAAAGAGAAAAGATAAGGTTCTAGAAAAGAGATAGAATTATTATAAGATATGCAAAAATGGTCATTAGACAACTTGTCGACAATGGGTAGTTTCCTCGAACGGTTGCCTAGGCCAAGGAATCGATTCGGCCTAGGAGGAACGAGTATAACTAGTGCCAGCAGGACTGGTACGATTGATTCAAAAACTTTTAAGTCAGACTCGCTACATGCCGCGAAAGGATCGTCGTCTAACACAGTTATAATCCATGATGGCTTGAAATTGCAAGTGACCTTCACACCCTTTCACTGCTTGAACTATCGCATGTGACATGGGATAAACATAATAACTGCTAAATGTATACAATTTCATATGCTTGCCTCAAAATATGTTAATATGCAAATCAATCAGGATGGTTAGAAAGATCACCAAATAGCTAACATATTTTATAAAACTGCTTGAACCAAATACAAAGCTTGGATTTAATTAGCCATTCGCCAATACATGTAATCGTACTAACCCTCGCTCTTCGCAGGTGCTAGAAATCAAGAAGAACACGCAAACTAACCAGGGTAACATTCGTGTTTTGAAGCTTCAACCGCACGTCGAAGACCCCCGCTGCTCAATTTTTGGAGACTCTCTGCAACAGTCCAAGAAATATGTCTCAGCATCCCTCACATCCAGGTGGACGGAATACTTTTGTTGTAAATAAGGGATATATGTATAAAACAACTATCTCATCGGTAATCCTTTTATAATCGAGTCATGTTGTAAAGCCACGCAGCACGATTGTAATAGTGTCTGTAAATGATATCTACTATCAATAAAATGTAAAGTTTCTTTGTCTTAATGTGTTGTTCAATTTGTCTGTGCTCTCTCCTATATGTTGTGTTTCGGATTACCTTATGACTATGCCTTATGCAATCGTAACTTAGGTTCGTACGACATCACGCCCGGGGGACGACTATCAATTCTTCGAAATCGGAACATGATATAATGGTATCAGAGCACGACTTTACGTCCTTGGCGTCCAGTCTCGAGTCTCTAGTTACGGACTATTAACCTCGTGTCGATAAGATGAGTTGTTCCATATGATGAACCTAAGATATTTTTCTAAAAACTAACAAGAGTCGCCTTTTCCCTGGAGTTGCGAAACCTCGGACAGAGGGCAAGGCGAGCGCTTCCAGCAGCTCGAGTAGTTTCGAAGCCAGTCCTCTGTCAACCCAACGGGGAGGCTGCCTACCGAAGCCGGACCTTCCGATAATCCTATGGAGCGAATGCTGTATATGCTTAAAATGTAGCAGAGACAGGCTGCAGCATTCCAACAAGAAAGCAAGAAGCTGCGCCTGCAGTCCGAAAGGCGATATGTCCAATTTGAAGCCCGGTTCGAAGTATAGTTTAAGATGCATCAAGGACAACTTGACATGCTACGGTAGTTGGTACAAATAGTCATGACCAACGGGAAATCTACAACCCATACTGTCGAACCCATGAACTGGCCTATGGAAGTCGCACCCGGGAAGCCTTCGTCTCTGCTTGCGCCGCCAGATAATAACACTTTCGACTATACCAACTTCAAGAAGGCATTTCGTACTTCCTTCTCCGACATCGAAGACCCTTCCTATGCGATTGACTGGTTAGACAAGATCGAAGACAACTTCGAGCTCTTCGGCATCGATAAGGCAAAGAAAGTCCCTTACGCTCAACTTCAACTTCGATTGAACGCATACGAATGGTGGGCGGTACAAAAACAAGCTATTCATCGCGATGATTCCTCCGCGCCAATTGCCATGCCCCGGTCCCGTAGGACCGATTGTCCTCGCTAAGGCGTGATGTCGCACGAGCCTAGATTGCGCTCGTGTAAGGCAGTTTCATACTGGTCGATTACAACGGCTTGTGACGGGGTCATCGCACAGAAGTTCCAAGCAGAAACATTGAATATACAAGGCAACACAAGCATTGAAACAAAATCAGAGTCTTTATTGAAACTTGAAATAAGATTACAAAGGCGCGTAGCCAAGATTACAATCACTCAAGCCTACTTTTCTCTCTGATTATAAGTCACTCAGCTCTCTCTCATCTCTCAATACAATTTGTCGAGCCAACGAATGTTTCAGATAGGCGATGTCCATATATTATGTCTTGTATAAGTTCTGACTCCATGCGGCCGCATGCCTCGAAATACCAAGGAACTCCGTGCCTTGACACATCCAAGCGAGCTCCGCGCCAACGAGCTTCTACCTGTTCCTGTACATAAACACTGTGTGGGTGTCAGTACTCAACCGTACTGGTGGAGTGAGCTCATCGCCCACCCATACAAAACCAATACGTTTATTTACTTTGTAAAACATAATCCCTTATGATTGTCGTTCTATTCTTGCCTTAGGGTCGATTTTAGGACAAAGACTCTTGGTCTATTTGTGTTTCAGACTATCCACGTGCCATTGCACCGATAACTTGATTATCATTGTGCCTCAAGTCCATTCTCGTGATAGCAACATGAATGTACCGACTTGTGCTTGCCTTTCATGCCATACGTTGGGACGCAACATATTTCGTATCATCGACTTGGTCCTTGCTTCAACATCAAGGCCGTGCCTCGCAACATAGCATGACTTAACCAAACTTGCATTACGACCCTTTTTGACTTAACTCAAAATGACTCAAGTCTGACTTATGCAACTCTATGACAATGACTTAATACTCAACGCGATATTTCGTGCCGAAGCATGTGTCTTTTCTATATCCAAATCTTAGGCTTCTTAAGACTTGTATCACAACCGTACATACCATTTTTATTCTATTCGTGTCGTGCTTGCACTTTCTTTTATTCGACCGACACCGTGTATAAGGATTGCCGCTCAGCATGACAACTTATCTATATGAAAGGTCAATAGCAATGTCAAGCTATCTTGGACTTGGCTGAGGATAGACGATGATCATCCAACGGGTAGCTAGCCAGTGGAAGTCCCGAATCTCCTATGCGGTTCATCCAGCATCATACTTTAGCCAACTCACTTCCCCTCGGGAATGACATGATCCCGTGTCCCCGGCGATCAAGTCGAGAAAGACTACACCTTGTCGACAAGTTGTCCATGACCACGCACCTACAACATCTTCTAGACTCGAGGTAAATGCAAGGCCTACAGATGATACGACTTTCTTTCTCTTCCTTAAACTTCTTTATCTAAGTCCATACTTTCCATTCTTTATGCGAGACTCCCAAGCCACAGGACCGGTCTCGGCGACAAAAGGTCACGTGAACTTTTCTATTCTTTGAAACACAGGGAATGACTATTGCATAGCCTTCCATATAGACCTGAACAAACGTGTTTCCTTCGTGTCCCATAGACCGTGCATATTTATCCTTGAACTGATCATGGCTCGTGCCTTAGACTGACTTGTGTTCTATGCAACATTATCGCCTAAGTCTTACTTTATATGACGAGCCTTAAGATCGTGGGACTATGTGACTTGACAACCGCAGAAAACATAGAACAGTGCTTGCTATGACTTCGAAAGCCTAGCAAAACTTTTTGTTGCATTTGCTTCCGAAGAATTTAATTTGATAATTAGGAATTGATTTGGGATCACAAGGGTGCGTACCTAAGCCTATAGGATAGATATAATGAAATTAGGACGTATATAGTTTCCAGGGCCCCTAGATAGTCCCTAGTATATTATTTCACCATTTAAGAATTTTTAGGATTTTATGAAGATTTTTAGATAAATTTTTATATGGTTTTATTATTTTCTTAAGCTTCTAGGAATATCTGTGAAGGCACCCAAGAGTATTTTTGAGGCCAAAGAATTTATTTGGGCTCTTGAACCCTTAAAATATTTTCTAGATTTTTTTAGAAATTTTTAGAAATATTTTGGGATTTATTTTGAATTTATAGGATTTTTCCTAAATTTTAATTAATTTTTTGTATATTAAAAACCAATTTCCTTAATCATATTTACCCAGTCAGTGAGCGGGGGCCCACATGTCAGCCGCTGGCGCAAGAGGTGCGGTCCCACTCATCAGCTCTGACAGCGTTGAGCTGTCGGCTTCTTATTAAGGAAGCCTAGCTAGCTAGCCAGCCCAAGCCGCACGCATCCTGGATCATTGGATCCCAGCGGGTGGGCACAGATGCTGCCATGTGGCATTCCATAGCCGACTCTCCAACAGCTTAACAGCTTCACTCCCTATATATATGTAATAGTTTAGTTTTTTCCGAAAACCCTATAGTTATTTCCAGCAGCTTTTGTGGGAGAGTTCAAGTAGAGCCCTCGACTTTGTGGAGCGTTTGCCGTTGATCTAGACGTCCGTTTCGTGTGTCGTTTTTTTATTAGAAGCATATTGAGGTTAGGTTTCTGAATATATACTTTATTTTCTGGAATTTGGTGTTCGAATTTTTGGGTAATTAATTGAGTGTCGGTTGTCCAAAAATCGATGCGTCGTGCGGTTTTCGAGATTTCGAGGGATCACGAACTCTGATTCACGATCTATTTGAATTTTTGGAAAGCTGACACCGAGCTCTACAAAGTATAATCTTTCCAAAAATTTAGAGTTTCATCTAGTATTTTATTTTGTTTATAGAAGCCAGATTTGGTCAACGAATCATCGATTTAGTCACGGTCAGCCATAATGGCGATAACTTTTGACCAAGTCGTGATTTTTTGGCACGGTCGATTCCAGTGTACTCGTGGCACTGAAATATACTATATTGCAAACTCAAACATTTTAAATAGTAATATTTGACTAGTTAGTTAACAGTATGTCTCGGTTTGCCTGCTACGGATCCCGAATTTGGAACCGTGACTTTCCTTGGCCAAATATTTGTGTTTAGATTCGATTTTCAGATTTAAATAGGTTAAAATAGGTTTTTAGATGGTTTATTCTAGAATTAAAATAGGATTAATTACGTTAACCCATTAGCTACTTTCTAAGGTTTTTAGAGTGTATATCTAACTTGTGGTTGTTTGTGCGACGGGATTCATGGGATGATGGCATGATCTGATAGCTTCTAGGTCGGAGTTCATCTTGTCTTCAAGTTGTGAAATCAATCCGTCCAGGAGTTCAGGCAAATACTTGTTGACACCTTCATGTGCATTTACTTTATATTGTTATATTTCACTTATACACGATATTTTCGTGTCTTAACTGTTACACACACGAGAGTTAAGTGATTGACTATTGTTCATATTTCCTTATCGTTATTGTGACCATGTTTTCATGATAGTGAGGTTTGGATATTGGAGGGGTACAATTACTAGGCACGTGGACAAAGCCAGATTGTATTGTTGGCAACTCTTTCGATTACGGGGGCGGGCCTTATAACCTCATCATTCGCCCAAGCTGTCCATGTGTAGGAACGTTGTACTTCTCATGACATATGCACTACGAGTGATTATATGAGTCTCTTTACTTTTTATGCTTGTTACTTTCCTTATCAGTTTCTTCCATCCCATGAATTCTTGTTCATATTGTTCATTATTTCCATTGATCATTATTTTCCATGTTTAGTATTTTATTGCTTTATATTGTACTTGTATCATGTTGGTTTAGACTTGTACTTGTTCCAATCCTGACTGGATAACCATTTTTCAGTTGTAGACGACGTGATCTGCCCAGAGGTTTACGGTGAGTATGTTGGAGACACTGACGTCACTGGCGTACCCGGTTCTAGCGATGATACAAATTAGCATATTTCCTTCCTTAGGGATCCACATTAGTTAGTGGTTATAGTTATAGAGTTTAGTTGTTTATTTTATTTTCTGCTATCCGGGTTTGTTCCCGAGACTTTCTGAGTTGTAGTAGATTATTTGATATTTATAATATTGAAAGTATTGGATATTTTGGTAATTATTGCTGGCTTAGTTGTGGATGATATATGTGCGTGTTGTGCTTGTTGTGGACCATTGTTATCATAGACTGCGTACTATCACCGATTCTGTGGTGTAGGCTGGACTTGGCCATGAACTCGTATCCCAAAATTGGAAGCGGGTCGTGACACTTTTGACTAACTCAATCGTGCAACAACATCACAAGTAAAGGATATGTCAAGCCTTGCACCACGGGAACGTGTCGTGCACACGTTCGAATTGAACAACCAAGTTCTTTGGATGCTTAGACTTATGCCACAAGCCGTGCGATACAATTTAACCCGTGGGATGAGCAAAGGCTATGCCAAGCCTTGGACGATGGGACCGTGCTTGCTTTATCAAGCATCTATAAGTGCGACGCCTATGACTTAGGCTAAGTTCATAGCTTTGTGGCAACTTAGACCAACTTTTTTTTTCCTAAGCCACGGGACGAAGGACCGAGTGTCATTTTGAAGCACGTCGTACAAAGATTCTAAGCCGACCGTGGAACCTTTTTCCATGTTCTAACTCAATCCGACCCAACTTGGGATTATTTCCTTAGCTATATGGATTCGTCTCTTTTATTATCAAGCCTACTTGTGTATTTGAGAACTTCTATTTTATTAATATGAAGGCCAAGCTAAGGCAAGTTCACCAAAGCCACCCACCTGAGCAAGGAGTCACCTCGACCGAACGGGTCTTCGAGCAGCCGTTGTATGACTAAGTTTGAACGCCGTTGGCATTTCGATTCCTCCGATTGAGCTGAATGGGATGGGGCATTATATTATACACCACTCAGAAAAAGTTTCTTCTTCGAAACTAACTGAGTACACTTATCGACTTATAACTTGATTCAACATCCAACTATTCTCGCACACGCTTCGCCTTAACCAATCTCTGAAACCTGACTTACATGAATGCCTCAATCAATATTCCATTTTATTTCAAACCCACGATCGCACTACCATTAATCTTTTCTTTGAAACCTACGATTTCAAAATCCTCGACACCCTTCTATTCCTTTAGTCTCACTTGAATTCAACGTATCACTTAGTTGGATCATACACATATTTTAGGCATCCCCAAAATACATGCATGTCAGCCAAGCCTTGTGATAGAGAATCCATTATTTTCACTTGAGTCGGATCGTGCACATATTCAGACGTCCCTGAAATATATGCATTTCAGCCGAGCCTCGTGAGTGGGGTTTCCATAATCTTGAATCATTTTATCCACTAGTATCCCATTCTATCAATCCTCAAGATCAATCGTACCGAGACTAGCTATCAAAAGATGGACATCTCGCCTAACCACTAGGCTATCTCTCTAGGCTAAAGTCATCCATCAGTATTGGAATCATAGTTTTCCAACAATAATATCAACACTGACCCCAATCCTAAGGTCAAACTAAGTTAATAATACAGAATTTTCTACCCAAGCTCGTATCACTCAGATTTCTAGGCTTCGAGCATGTATTTCTCCTATTCGCACTTGCAACACTTAGTCCAAGGGGTCCGAGTCATTTAGCAAAGTCATCCTATCGTAAGTTCACTCAACCAATTCCTCGACATATCAATATCGTTTGACCAACAAGTAATTTGCGTAGTCTATCTCTTCGAACACGTTCGATATAATCCACCTATCCATCCTTCCCAAGTCAAGCACGTTACGACATGATTTTTTTACTAAACCAAAATCCACGTTCCATATTCCCTATATCGTTTTTCATAATTCACGTAATCGTTCACAAGGTCGCTTAGCTCAACAATATATCCCATCCCAATCTCACATAAGTCCGATCATCCACGCAGAACATAAAATTACCATGTATTCCCCCAGGATAATCGTTCTTATCGGGGCACAACTCTTGCTTTGAGTCTAGACTAATTCATTTAAGATATGCAGATTGGGACTACTCAATCCTCAAGTTTACTTAATCGTCAATCACAAGTCTGACCCATCCTCAAATTCACCTTCACATCAAACCACAAGTCAAAGCAATCCAAATTGCCACGTCCTGATTTCCCGAGTTCGATCATTCCTGCGACATGAATCACCATGTCAGTGCTCACGCGGAATGATCGCCCCAAATTCGATGTTGACGTATGTGTGAGGCTGAAGTTGCGCTTGCACAAGACAAAATTGTCGACGTTGTGGTTATCATCGAAGAAATCAAGTCACGATCATTTTCATCCAAGCATTCATTTCAATCAAAATTCTAAGTATAGCATCCATCAAAACAATAACACTTTACACGATCGTCATTCTTCGAATCAGAGTACCCCCGAGTTATCGCATATCGATCTTTGATACGCCTCAATACCATCGATGATATACGTAACCTGACGATCTTCATTTGCAACGAATTTCGAGTCGTGCAACCGATGCTATTGTCGGAACTGGATAATCTCCTCGACATTCAATATCAAGTTCGATTATTATCCCATGAATGAGTTACCTGATCAATTCGTTCAATTCAAAATCACGTATGTTCATCCATCTCTCTTAATTCATCAAGTAACATATTTTCTCAAAACTTATCGATCTATGCTAACTCAAATCATCGAGCAACATCTATTCAAATTCTTAGAGTCATTCTCAAATATTCGAATCATTTTCGTGCACGCTATCATCCAATCGTGCTAACTTTTCGTATACAATCTATATCGATTTCCTCGATCGAGTCATCCGTTCATACATCTTAACTTTTCTTCGATTCAATTTTCCTACTCAATTATTCTCGTATTTCATACTTGCATAATCCCAATCTCATGTGCGTCATTTCTAATTCGTTCAAATAAATTTTATGCTAGCTATCAAGTCATGACTAACTTTGAAACACTCTTTCTAAGGCTTTGCGTACTCATCGTTTGCCGATAGACTCATTGGCACCCTGTATCCTCAATCGATCGACATCCCTAAGGCTATCCCATATACCACTTAGGGATGAAGTCATTTGATCAATTCGTAAAACAAGTTTCGAATCATATCTTATTTCTTTGAATTTTCGTCCGAGCCATTCCTCAAAATCCAAGCACGCTCATCTATATCACATCGACGATAACATCGTCTAATTGCACCCCTATTGATAGTCACCCCATATTCTATGAATCAAGTCAAACTCATTCCCATTTCGAGATGATTCGTATCCTGCACATAACTGTTCTAAGGTCGACTCAATTCTTGGTGTATATGCCCAACCCGACTTAGCCAACCGTTCTTTTATGTGAAACCATCTTTTGTTTTTATCGAAAACTATTCTCATACGATTTGCAAAATATGTAGACTTATTGTATGGAGAACATTGAGAGAGAGCGCACCAACGATATCAATTTGCGGAAGCAACACATCGGACTTAAAGAATTTATTCGAAAGTCCAAGAATGTAAAACCGTGCTCTGATACCATTATGTTACGCCCTGGTCCCGTAGGACCGATCGTCCTCGCTAAGACGTGATGCAGTACGAGCCTAGATTATACTCGTGCAAGGCTGTTTTGTCGATTACAACAGCTTGCGATGGGGTCGTCGCACAGAAGTCCCAAGTAGAAACATTGAATATATAAGGCAACACAAGCATTGAAACAAAATCAGAGTCTTTATTGATACATAAGATTACAAACGCGTATAGCCAAGATTACAATCACTTAAGCTCACTTTTCTCTCTGATTACAAGTCACTCAGCTTTCTCTCATCTCTCTCTCATCTCTCAATACAATTTGTCGAGCCAGCGGATGCTTCAAATAGGTGATGTCCATACATTATGTCCTGTATAAGTTTTGACTCCATGCGATCGCACGCCTCGAAATACCAAGGAACTCCGTGCCTTGATACATCCAAGCGAGCTCCACGCCAACGAGCTTCTACATGTGCCTGCACATAAATACTGTGTTGGTGTTAGTACGCAACTGTACTGGTGGAGTAAGCTCCTCGCCCACTCATATAAGATAAACACGTTCATTTACTTTGCGCAACATAATCCCTTATTATTGTCTTTCTGTTCTTGTCTTAGGGTCAATTTTAGGACAAAGACTCTTGGTCTATTTGTGTCTCAGACTATCCTCGTGCCATTGCACCGATAACTTGATTATCGTTGTGCCTTAAGACCATTCTGTCACGACCCGCTACCCAAATTGTTGGGCCGGACCCAACCATGTCTAGCCTACGCTTGAGATAAAGCGTAGTAAGCTGTTATTAAAAATAAACAATACAAGATCAAAGTATGCTAATAGTTCCATTTGTCATATTGAAGTAAATCATCACAAACACAAAATCGTCTAGCATACGAATATGTTCCAAATACATAGCCAAAATGTAAAACTGGATACAGGTCCAGTAACAAAATACATAGTCTAGACAGTCCTGTTCTCTAAGTCCAGAGTGACTAAAATAATAAACTAGACGAGTTTTCCTGTAGGTACATCCTCGTGGGGTAAAGCCTGATACTCGATGGTGACTCCATAATAGGAATCACATAGCAACTCCTCCTCGGTAAGTATACCTACAATGTTATCCTGTCAGAAAGGGAGCAAGTACTGATTCTATAAACTAAACGTACGAAGCATGAACAGATGTATAATAAACATGAATCATGGCATATCATAATCTATCATGTCAAGGATACAAATGTCATGGCGACAGATGTACATATAATATTTAAAACTGGAACAGATACGTGATCGTCAATAGGTATAAAATGTACTGTGGCACAAGTATATAAAATGTACTTTCGTACAAGTAAGCAAGCGATAGATATACATACGCACAAATACAGCTGGTACGCCTACGACAAGGTATACATATAAAATGTTAACCTTGCTCGGTACATACGTACGGAAGAAGGGGGCATGATCACGTACTCAACTATCAGTTTCACCGTAACCCAAGTTATAACATGTGAGTGTACTAAGAACAGTATAAAGCATGGTAGGTACTGAGAACCGTATAAAGCATGTAAGATGTGACTTGTAGTTCAAGAAATAATATTATAATATGGTTCATTCACATTTTACTATCACATGCAGTAAATAAAGTTTGTAGGGGTACTTGCCTTATGCAAATCAAGGATATGTATATGAATTTATAGATGTTCGATGTCCCGTCACTGTAAAAAAGGATATACAAACTTAGTTTTTTATACTAAGCTAAATACTAGGACACTAGTGGTGTGACAGGACTTTCTGACTGGACACCTAGTCAAGTGATGGCTTTAGCATAAGAGACTAGGGTGGGGTGACACAATGCCTAAACCAACTTTTTAGGGTCTCTATACTAAGGTAGGGTAAGGTCCCAACTCTAAAATATCCCAAAATCACACATAACTATAAGAGACGTAATTATTAAATTAATAAATCAGACTGCACACTGTGTTCCAACAATTATTAAGATAGATAAAAAGCTCAAACATTTGTAAAATAAAGTAACAAAATGATCCTTGTTATTTATAAAAATTTATACTAATTTTTTCGAAATTTATAAACTATTATTGCTATTTATTAAAAATCAGTAAACATAAGTACTTTGAAAATAAGTTTTGTTTTTCTATTTTTATAAAATGGCAAATATACAAATAAAATCCTGGAAAAATTATATTAATTATCCAAATTAATATACTATTTAAATACAATTTTTCCCAGATTTATACATCAATTATATACTGTCAAAAAAAATCAAAAACAACAAGGCACAGTTTCTAAAAATAAATAAATAATTATTTAATATATTTATCCACGTATACGATATTGAACCGAAGTCTAGATACGGGACCCAAGGCCATGAATCAAGTCCGATATAACTCGTACAGACCTTGAATGTACTTATACTCATTGAAGTTCACAAAACCCATGCTAGGTCTGGACTCAAATGGCCATAATTAACAGAATATAAAAATACAAATTTTAAATTTTTAGACATATGTATATTAAAATATTATAATAATATTTTAATGCAGTAAGATATACTCAGCCATAATATTTACTGATAATAAAATAACATCTAAATTTACATACAATAAAATATAGCACAAAATCATAAATATATACATAGAAGTACATATACATATAAATAGTATATATATATATATATATATATATATATATATATATATATATATATATATATATATATATATATATATATATATATATATATATATATATACATATATATATATATATATCTTTGGGGACGGTGATTTAGCGTCTTCGGTATGAAATTATTTCCAAGTTGTTGTCGGTGTTCGATCGAGAAGAGTTGATTTACTACAAAGATTTCAAAGCTGGTGGCGCAAGCGTCAAAAACATGTGAAGCAGGTGATCGTCGGAGCCATTTGCTGGGTTCTATGGAAAAATTGCAACAAATGGCGATATGAAGCTCATTCATTCTCCTCATCTCAACTGATTGCTGAAGAGAAAC
Source organism: Iris pallida (assembly GCA_029216955.1). Taxonomy (NCBI): domain Eukaryota; kingdom Viridiplantae; phylum Streptophyta; class Magnoliopsida; order Asparagales; family Iridaceae; genus Iris; species Iris pallida. Next base: position 11,053,258 of record JANAVB010029620.1, read on the forward strand.
GTCAAGTTGGAAAAGCTATGATTCGATGTTCACATGTTGAGCTACCTAGTTTATAGTTAGACTCTTATGTCTTGATCTTTTGTAACTCCTGCTTTTGTTTATCAATAAAGTTTAGGTTTAATATATATATATATATATATATATATATATATATATATATATATATATAATATATATATATTATATATATATATATATAATATATATATATATATTATATATATATATATATATAATATATATATATATATTATATATATATATATATATATATATATGTATGTATTTTATACATATACATATACATATACATAAAAATACATATATATATATATATATGTATGTATTATATTATATATGTATATATGTATATATGTATATGTATATACATATGTATTTTTATGTATATGTATATGTATAAAATACATACATATATATATATATATATATATATATATATATATATATATATATATATATATATATATATATATATTTAAAAAAAATATATATATATATATATATATATATTTTTTTTTTAAATATATATATATATATATATATATATATATATATATATATATATATATATATATATATATATATATATATATATATATATATATATATAGAAAAAAAATATATATATATATATACCCAGCCCAATAGGCTAATGGGCCAAACCCGACCCAAATGAACAGTAAACTCGAACCCATTACCCATTAACAAATGGGTTTAAACCCAATAAACTTAATTAAACCCGTTAACCCATTATAATACTCGTGTCCGGACAGTTAGGGACACGAGCGATCGAATCTGACACCGCGTCTCGTATCTGAAGTCAGAACGACACGCACGACACGAATCTCACATGTCCACGCACACCACTGGACTTCTCGACACTTGGCGACCTCACACACGTGTACATGAGACACGACACGAACCACAGAAGGAATGACACGTACGTGTCCGGCGACTGGAAGCTGTCGAGGCTGTTGTACGGTGGAGGAGGCGTCGTGGTCGTCGAAAAAAATGGATCAGGGTTCGTCTCGTCGTGGCGAACCGATTAGGGGTGGTTGGAGGTAACGACGATGGCTAGATCGACAGAAAACCTAGATCTAGGGTTCAAGAGAGCTCGTGTAGGGCGGGGGCTACGGTGGTCAGGGTAGTAAATAGGGTTAGGGTTTCGACTGAGGGGATTTTATAGGAATAAATTGGGGGTCAATTTAGTGTCTTCGTGTAGAAAATAGGAATTAGGGTTAGGGTTAGGTCGGTGGCCGATCGTCGTTCGACCAATGGCCTGCCGACGACGAGGGTCAGTTTTGCAGAACAACCCTCCTAGATTCTCATTTGGAAAAACAGACCACCGCCTTAGCAAAATGCAAAATCCTAATTTGCAAAACCTATCCCGCAGTGTTCTGTGTAAAAATTAATTTGCACAAACAAATCAAATATTGTAGTTTTGATTTAAAACATTTGATTTAATTACAAACTGCTATAAAAATAATTTAAATATTTATAAAATGATATTTTAAGTTTTAAAAACCATTTAAAAATCATTTTAAAAATTCTAGAAATTTCTTAATAATTATAATAAATTATTTTAAGGTTAAAAATAATCATTTGTGGTTTTTAAAACCCTAATTTAAATATAAACTAAATTCAGGGGCTTACAAATCTTTCCTCCTTAAAAAATTTTGTCCTCGAAATTCATAAGGATAGAAGACTCTACAAATATTTAATATAATAAGCAATTCAAACAATGACTAAGTCTACATTTAAGACTAACCTCTAAGGTATCAAGCGGGAATGGATGGTTCCCTCGTGGCTGATGGGTCGAACAAGTAAGGATATCTTTCTCTCATGTCCGACTCCCTCTCCCAAGTAGATTCTCCCGGAGAGTGACGGCTCCAAGGTACTCGGACTAAGGGTTTGACTTTGTTACTCAGCCACTTCTCCCTCCGGTCCAATATCTCTACTGGCTGCTCAGTAACTGTAAGACTCGGTCCGATCTCCAACTCTAAATGATTAAGTACATGGCTGGGGTCGGAAACGTATCTCTTCAGCTGAGACACATGAAAGACATCATGAACTCCTGCTAGATTGGGTGGTAGTACAACCCTGTAAGCTACCTCTCCGATCCTGCCGAGTATCTCGAACGGTCCAATGTATCTAGGTCTCAACTTGCCGTCTCGTCCGAATCGGATCATCCTTCTGGTAGGTGATATCTTCACCAACACCATATCTCCGTCGGCGAACTCCATCAGTCTGCGACTAGCATCGGTCCAGTGTTTCTGCCTGTCCTGAGCAACTCTGAGTCTGTCTCTGATCATCCTGACCTTCTCTGCTGCCTTAGTGATCATCTCTGGCCCAAGTGTGAGACTCCGTCTCACTGTATCGGTATTTATATACAGGTACATATTTATTTGAGCCGTATTTCGTATTTCTCGATTTTTGTGATATTTCAAAATTTTCCGAAGTGTAGGATTATCATGACTAGGTTTAACTTGGACTTGGTTTTATTTGGTTTGGTCCAACTTGACTTGTCTTGGACTTGGTTTGGTTTGGGTTGGTTTTATATACAAAGGAAACTTTATATATAAACCCCCGTTTTTCGTATACGTATTTCCAGTATACGTGTACGGGATCCTGTCCAGTATTTTTACTTGTCTTGTCTTGCTAGCTGATTTTGAATTAATCTTGTTTAGGTTCATCATGGTTTAACTTGGTTCATTATTGGTTTGGCTTGGTTATTTTTGGTTCAACATGTTAACCCCCTACCTACCACCATTCCCATATATAAATCCCCCTTCCTTTCTCTCTCCTCATTCATTCATTATTTTCTTCTTCTTCTTTTCTTATTTTTCAAAGAGAAAACCATAGATAAGTACTCCTTGCTAAAACTTATGAACAATATGTTGTTTTTATGATTCCATTAGCCTCTATACAGGATTCTAAGATAGTTTAGAATTTGGGTTTTCTCCATTTGGAGCTCGAATTTTTGTAGATCTAGGATTGAAGTATTTTCAGATTTTTAGAGTTTTGATCTTTTAAACTTCTTCTTTTGCATGGTTTGATGCTTTCATGTAGTAGAGAATTTCTTTCTACCCCAAATCGACCTAAGGAAGTCCGAAAACGGACACCGGATGAAGATTTGGTGGAGTTCGGAAGCCGAGTTCTTCTTCTCGAAATTTTCGAGAAGAAGAACATTGCAGTGCTTGGGCGCATAGACATTGATATGCGTCCAAAGCAGTTCTTCACCCTCATGTGGGTGCATAAGTCACCATGAGGGTGCATAGAACCTTCATGTGGGCGCATAGCCTCATGTGGGCGCATAGAACGCATAATTTTCAGCACCTTTCTTCACCTTTTTGATCCTTAGTCAATTTTCGTTGATTTGAAACTTGAAGAACTTCTTTATTGGGCGCATAAGGGGTCCCCCACCCATGCATTGTGTGCATAGCCACTGGCAGTTGGCGCATACTGCCCTCCTTTGGGCACATAGTGCAGGGGACAGGCCCCATTTTGAGGATTTTCATGTCTTTTGCCGTTTTGCTCTCCATGACTTGTGATTTTGTAATGCTTTCTCATGATTGGTCCTTATGACATGACTCAACACGTGCGTGCCACGGCCTGGCATGGGATGGCTCGACACAGCCTGGCCCGTGCTAGCCGTGGGACGGCTTGGCACGACTTAGCACGATTTGGCACGACTAGTCACGGTACGACTTTCGCAATGCGACTTTCGCGGTGCGACTTTTGCAGCACTACTTGACACGACACGACTTAGCATGGCATGACATGGCATGGCAAGTCATGGCTTGGTACAGTATGGCATGGCACAATTTTTCATGTATGGTACATGGCCTTCACATGTAACGCACAAATACCTTTTCCATTCCTTGGAACTTGGCCATGCAAGTGCCTTGGCCATGTTGGCACCCATGCTTGGGTGTATAACATCCGTCATATGGGCGCATATAGTCCTTCACTTAGGTACATGGAAGCCCATGACCCTCATGCTTTGGTTTTGCATGTTTTGGCTTATTGCATCTTTTGAAACTCGTGATTTTATGCGATTTTCTCGTGACCGATCTTCATGACACGACACGACTTGAGCGTGCCACGGCTAGGCATGGCACGACTCGACATGGCACGACTTATGCAAGTCGCAGTACGACTTGGCATGATTAACACAATTTTGTTTGATCATGGCACGACTTTCTATGTTTTTGCTAATATAGGGCCACAACATGACTTGTGCAAGCCGTGGCACGGCTTTGCACGATTTGGCATGTATATGGCCTTTATGTAGGCACATAGAACCCCGTGGGCGCATAGCCTTGGGGCACACAATGATTTGGCATTTTATCATTTTGCCATGATATGCACTTTCTCCTATATGTTGTCATGTCCTTTGGCTTTCTTATATTTTTATGCTCTAAGCTATGTTGTCTTCCTTACATCGGTGGCCCGTTAGGGTGCACTCAGGATATGTCTCTTCTGCTTACATGATTATATGCTATATGATCATAACCATGATATGATAAGTGAACCCAACATGATAATGAATGACACGATAAGATAATCATGATAGTGACCCGTTGTGGTGCACTCATGAGCTATGCCTTTCCTTTGCTTTACATGATAGTGATCCGTTATGGTGCACTCATAATGTGTGTCTTTCTTCTTTGCTTAACACGATAGTGACCCGTTGCGGTGCACTCAAGTCACATGTCACTTCTTTGCTTAACATGATTGTGGCCCGTCGTGGCGCACCCCTAACATGATGGTAACCCGTTGTGGTGCACCCCTGACAAGTAATATTGACAAGATAACCTATGAATGCTGTTGCGACAGCTTTATTAGCTTACAAGTAATGAATGATCTGGACACCATGGGTATTTTCTAGCGTGTGTTTGTACAAGCTACATGTTCTGTATTGCATCATGTCTAGGACATGAATCCCTGAGTACCACGGTCAGGGATTTATACTTAATCTGACTAGGTTAATGACTAGATTGATCAAGTAGTTCATATAGAGAGAGATGTGTCGGCTACAAGCAATCCCGTTATCTGGGCGCCTTCTCTGATGAACTTGTAGCCTGCCATCGAGTAGGACACATTTCAAGTCCAATGTCATGTGGGGCACTCCTTGAAATAAGTAATATGCACAATGTCATGTGTTGCACCCCCAAGTCACCTAATAGGGTACATTTGTCTCCTTGGCGATGTACCCACTATTATATGAACAAAGGATACATTTGTCTCCTGGGCGATGTATCCGTACCAAATCTTAACATGAACCTTGTGCCTGGATAACCTGGATAGTTTGCAGGACTTGTGGTTGTAGGAATATATCATTGTATCTTGTTAGTAAATAGGCTTGTGATAACCCTAGTTAGTTAAAGTATCAAGCCGTACTCATTGCTTGGCCGTAATTGATGGATAGAGTTTGTCCAGTCTAGTTTTGTCTAAGCAGTGTCCGTATGCTTATTTCAGTACACTATGGATTATGCTTTACCTTGTTGATAAATGATCGGAGACAAAGTTCTGTTCAGGAGAAGGGTTAAAACCCCGGTCCTTGTTTGGTTTAAGGGTTGTAACTTGACTTCCGAATTAGTTCCTAAGTCCACTTATCATTGTCTTTCTATATAATTCTTACATGCCCATATGTTCAATTATGTCACATGCTATACATAACTCCCTATGCCGGGTCACCATGCTCTTATGACCGGCTATCTCACAAGATCACATGTTCCATTACTTTTACATATTCTCAAGCTTTTGTTTACTTAACATGTCTACACTTTACATTATGTCGCATGACAATTACTTTATGCTCCAAGATGCTTACTTATTGTCTTCCTATGTTCGAGATAATTACATTTGTAGTGTACGAGTCTCAATCTGCTCTTACTCATTAGTATCTCTAACTGTTGATGTTAGTGATTGCTGGTTTTAGTTCATAAGTTTAGATTCCTTTGTGGTACTTGCTATTGGGGGTCTGACCCTACTGGTTTTGCATTGGCCAGTTCTGATAGAAGAACCCGGAGGATCTTCCGCACCATCTACTCGACGGTGACCAGCCAGAGCACTAGAGTACCTGAATGGGTTTCTTATTTTGTTCTCCCACTTGTTATATAAATTATTCTGTTGTGGCATTTAGCCCCGAGCATGTGTTTAGCTCGTATTTTGGTATTTCCTTGACATTTAGCCTACGGGCCTAAGCATGATGTGTATATCTAGACTGCAGCTAGTGCTTATCATGTATGAATGATACTCTCGCTAGTTCTCTATTCGTATTACTAGCTTCTTGATCATCCATGTACATGTGGTTCAGGATGCCTTACTATTGTATGTCTGATGATCATACTTCTTGCTCTTTGTATAATCGCTGTTGATTAAGATACCTAGGATTATTAAACCTAGGATTGGCTGATGGCTTGTAGAGTAACCCCCATGTCTTGACAGCTTATACGTGATTTCAGAGTACTGGCGTACTTTGGTATTACGTAGCTGGCCTTGTCCGTCCCCACTTGCCAGTATTCTGGTTCTGGGGCATGACACGGTTTTAGTGGTGGCCCATGCAGGTCTAATTTTTCAGATATGTGGGGGTTACTGATGTTTAGTTATCTCAATCACGATTATCTTTATTGATATCCTTCATATTATTCTCTATCTCTGATCCTTTGACCGGATATCTGCCTTGATCGTTGATCTCTTCTGTTCCCTCGATTTGATTTTTGTGTCCTTTTACTTTCAGGGGCACTATTCCTAAATCCTTTCGATTACCTTGTTTGGGTTCTGTCGATGGCAGGTCAGCAATCTTCTGTTAGGCCAGTTAGAGGATCAGTCTCAGCATTCAGGTGCAGAATCGAGAGTTGACTCGAGGACAGAGATGTCAGTCCATCCCGATCATCCCGCTGTGCCCGTACAACCAACAGTTCAAGAGAAGGTAGTTCCAGATCAGTCTGATGTACCTGCACTCATAGGGATCATTAAGGAAATGATGGAGTTACAACAACAACGAGATCTCGTTCTCCAGCAGAGTATCCAGATGTTGATAGACCGTAGTGTGCAAGAAATACCCGAGGAACTTCAAGCCAAGGATTTGCAGCCAGAAGGAGTACAGGTTGGAGCCAGGTAGTACCAGTCATCTAGCCAGTCAGCATATCGAGCCCAACCTACTGTAGAGGCAGTACGAGAGCAAAAGCATGGAGCTAGAAGGACTGCATCCAGAACTGAGGGTTGTAAGAGGTATCATTCACCCGTATCTGGCTTTTCACCCCGACGTCCATCACCAGTATCAGCAGACCAACATCCATATCAGAGCCAGGAGTTACCGGTCGTATGTTCCTTCTGTGGAAAGGAAGGGCACACTCATCTCACTTGTCGGAGGGCTAACCTTCTGTGTTTAGCGTACGGATCCCCAGACCACATGATAGGGATTTGTCCCCGGAGGAGTTCAGCTGGATCTTCATCCTTCCAGCCTTCCAACCAGCAGGCACTAATGCCAGTTCAACAGAGGCGAGCTCAGAGGCCTTTATCGACACAATCCTGTACATTCAATCAGGAGAGGCCTCAGTTGTATAGGCATGCCCAGGCTCAGAGGCAGCAAGACCAACAGAAGTATCAAACAGAACAAGTAGCATGTACCTATTGTGGCAAGTTGGGGCATCATAGATCAGTTTGTCGGACGGCCAATAGGCGATGCTTCTGCTGTGGAGCGGAGAACCATTCAATTAGCACTTGCCCATATCCGACATTCCGAGAAAGACGATCTACACCAGATATACCCCTGCCATCCTTTCAGTCACCTACGTCATCGCCTCTAGTAGTGGACGAGCAGCTAGGGCCAATACTAGATGTTCAACCATTGGCATAGTACCCACCGCCATCGCGAGCTCAGAGGATCAGACAGCTCAGAGCACAATTGCGTGCGCAGTACCAGGAGCAGCCCTAGTATCTGCATGAGGGTAATACCTTGGGAGTCTCAGGTACCATCTTCATGGTCTTCCATCAGTTCTTCTCTTAGGATTTGTGTTTTAGTGGCAGGCCAGGTAGTGGCGATATATCTTGGGTTCTTGTAGGCGACCTTGTATTCTATCTACGTATGGAGTACAATGGTCGACTTGATTTATTCAGTGAGTGAAGGCGAGTAACTCGTCCCCAACTCTTCTGTCTTCGTAGTCGAGGCATGTGATAACTTCATTGGTATTGACTAAGAAGATACGTCCTAGGTAGAGTCCTGTCTTAGACTAAGTCATTGGTACCGACTTGCTTTGAGACTTGACCTTTATCCATTTTGGACTCAGCGTAGACCAGCAAGGATGTTGGTCCCTACTCAACTGACTCAGGAGACCTATTTATTCATAGGCCTCCGATCCTTCTTGATTGTGATTTCTTATTGCTTACGCATTTTTTTACATTACAGTTGCCTTCATTTACTTATATGCCATACTTCATTTTATAGAGATGATCGTATTTTCTTGAGCTTTTGTTTTGGTTATCTTGCTCGACTAGCTTTAGAAAATTTTGAGGACAGAATTTTTCTAAGGATGGGAGAGATATGAGACTCCATCTCACTGTATCGATATTTATATACGGGTAGGTATTTATTTGAGCCGTATTTCGTATTTCTTGATTTTTATGATATTTTAGAATTTTTTGAAGTGTAGGATTATCATGACTAGGTTTAACTTGGACTTGGTTTTATTTGGTTTGGTCCAACTTGGCTTGTCTTGGACCTGGTTTGGTTTGGGTTGGTTTTATATGCAAAGGGAACTTTATATATAAACCCCCATTTTTCGTATACGTATTTCTAGTATACGTGTACGGGATCCTGTCCAGTATTTTTACTTGTCTTGTCTTGCTAGCTGATTTTGAATTAATCTTGTTTAGGTTCATCATGGTTTAACTTGGTTCATTATTGGTTTGGCTTGGTTATTTTTGGTTCAACATGTTAACCCCCTAGCTACCACCATTCCCATATATAAATCCCCCTTCCTTTCTCTCTCCTCATTCATTCATTCATTATTTTCTTCTTCTTCTTCTTCTTCTTCTTCTTCTTCTTCTTCTTCTTCTTTCTTCTTTTTCAAAGAGAAAACCATAGGCAAGTACTCCTTGCCAAAACTTATGAACAATTTGTTGTTTTTATGATTCCATTAGCCTCTACACATGATTCTAAGATAGTTTAGAACTTGGGTTTTCTCCATTTGGAGCTCGGATTTTTATAGATCTAGGATTGAAGTATTTTTGGATTTTTGGAGTTTTGATCTATTAAACTTCTTCTTCCGTATGATTTGATGCTTCCATGTTGTAGATAATTTCGTTCTACCCCAAATCGACCTAAGGAAGTCCGAAAACGGACACCGGATGAAGATTTGGCGGAGTTCGGAAGCCGAGTTCTTATTCTCGGAATTTTCGAGAAGAAGAACAGTGCAGTGCTTGGGCGCATAGACATTGATATGTGCCTAAAGCAGTTCTTTACCCTCATGTGGGCGCATAAGTCACCATGAGGGCGCATAGAACCTTCATGTGGGCGCATAGCCTCATGTGGGCGCATAGAACGCATGATTTTCAGCACCTTTCTTCACCTTTTTGATCCTTAGTCAATTTTCTTGGATTTAAAACTTGGAGAACTTCTTTAGTGGGCGTATAAGGGTTCCCCCACCCATGCCTTGGGTGCATAGCCACTGGCAGTGGGCGCATACTGCCCTCCTTTGGGTGCATAGTCCAGGGGACAGGCCCCCTTTTGAGGATTTTCATGTCTTTTGCCGTTTTGCTCTCCACAACTTTTGATTTTGTATTGTTTTCTCATGATTGGTCCTTGTGACATGATGCATGCCACGTCCTGGCATGGCATGGCTCGACACGGCCTGGCCCATGCTAGCCGTAGGACGGCTTGGCACGACTTAGCACGATTTGGCACGACTAGTTACGGTGCGACTTTCGCAATGCGACTTTCGCGGTATGACTTTCGCGGCATGACTTGACACGACACGACTTGGCATGGCATAATATGGCATGTCATGGCATGGCAAGGCATGGCTTGGTACAGTATGGCATGGCATAATTTTTCATGTATGGCACATGGCCTTCACATGTAATACACAAACACCTTTTCCATTCCTTGGCACTTGGCCATGCAAGTGCCTTGGCTATGTTGGAACCCATGCTTGGGCACATAACATCCCTCATGTGGGCGCATAGGGGCTCCCATGTGGGTGCATATAGTCCTTCACTTGGGCACATGGAAGCCCATGACCCTCATGCTTTGGTTTTGTATGTTTTGGCTTATTGCATCTTTTGAAACTTGTAATTTTATGCGATTTTCTCGTGACCGATCTTATGACACGACACGACTCGAGCGTGCCATGCTAGGCATGGCATGACTCGACATGGCACGACTTGTGCAAGTCGTAGTACGACTTGGCACGATTAGCACGATTTTGTTTGATCATGGCACGGCTTTCTATGTTTTTGATAATATAGGGACACGATACGACTTGTGCAAGCCGTGGCACGGCTTTGCACGATTTGGCATGTATATGGACTTCATGTAGGCACATAGAACCCCGTGGGCGCATAGGCTTGGGGCACACAATGATTTGGCATTTTGTCCTTTTGCCATGATATGCACTTTCCCCTATATGCTGCCATATTCTTTGGCTTTATTACATTTTTATGCTCTAAGCTATGTTGTCTTCCTTACATCGGTGGCCCGTTAGGGTAAACTCAGGATATGCCTCTTCTGCTTACATGATGATATGCTATATGATCATAACCATGATATGATAAGTGAACCCAACTTGATAATGAATGACACGATAAGATAATCATGATAGTGACCCGTTGTGGTGCACTCATGATCTATGCCTTTCCTTTGCTTTACATGATAGTGACCCGTTGTGGTGCACTCATAATGTGTGTCTTTCTTCTTTGCTTAACACGATAGTGACCCGTTGCGGTACACTCAAGTCACATGTCACTTCTTTGCTTAACATGATTGTGGCCCGTCGTGGTGTACCCCTAACAAGTACTCTTAACATGATGGTGACCCATTGTGGTGTACCCCTGTCAAGTAATGTTGACATGATAACCCATGAATGCTGTTGTGACGACTTTATTGGCTTACAAGTAATGAATGATCTGGACACTGTAGGTGTTTTCTTGAGTGTGTTTGTACAAGCTACATGTCCTGTATTGCATCATGTCTAGGACATGAATTCCTGAGTACCACAGTCAGGGATTCATACTGAATCTGACTAGGTTAATGACTAGATTGATCAAGTAGTTCATATAGAGAGATATGTCGGCTATAAGCAATCCCATTATCTGGGCGTCTTCTCTGATGGACTTGTAGCCTGCCGTCGAGTATGGCACATTTCTAGCCTACTATCATGTCGAGCACTCCTTGAAATAAGTAATATGCACACTGTCTTGTGTTGTACCCCCAAGTCACCTAATAGGGTACATTTGTCTCCTGGGCGATGTACCCACTATTATATGAACAAGGGATACATTTGTCTCCTGGGCGATGTATCCGCTACCAACTCTTAACATGAACCTTGCGCCTGGATAACCTGGATGGTCTACAGGGCTTGTGGCCGTAGGAATATCTCATTTCATCTTGTTAGTAACTAGGCTTGTGATAACCCTAGTTAGTTAAAGTATCAAGCCGAACTCATTGCTTGGCCGTGATTGATGGATGGAGTCAGTCCAGTCTAGTTTTGTCTAAGCAGTGTCCGTATGCTTATTTCAGTACACTATAGATTATGCTTTACCTTGTCGATAAATGATCAGAGATAAAGTTCTGTTCAGGAGAAGGGTTACAACTCTGGTCCTTGTTTGGTTTAAGGGTTATAATTTGACTTCCGAATTTGTTCCTAAGCCCACTTATCATTGTCTTTCTATATAATTCTTACATGCCCACATGCTCAATTATCTCACAAGCTATACATGACTCCCTATGCCGGGTCACCATGCTCTTAGGACCGACTATCTCACAAGTTCACATGTTCTATTGCTTTTACATATTCTCAAGCTTTTATTTACTTAACATGTCTACACTTTATATTATGTCGCATGACAATTACTTTATGCTCCAAGATGCTTACTTATTGTCTTCCTATGTTTGGAATAAGTGCATTGGTAGTGTACGAGTCTCGATCTGCTCTTACTCATTAGTATCTCTAATTGTTGATGTTAGTGATTGTTGGTTTTAGTTCATAAGTTTGGCTTTCTTTGTAGTACTTGCTATTGGGGGTCAGATCCCACTGGTTTTGTATTGGCCAGATCTGATAGAAGAACCCGGAGGATCTTTCGCACCATCTACTCAACGGTGACCAGCTAGAGCACTAGAGTACCCGAGTGGGTTTCTTATTTTGTTCTCCCACTTGTTATGTAAATTATTCTGTTGTGGCATTTAGCCCCGAGTACGTGTTTAGCTCGTGTTTTGGTATTTCGTTGACATTTAGCCTACGGGCCTAAGTATGATGTGTATATCTAGACTGCAGCTAGTGCTTATCATGTACGACTGATACTCTTGCTAGTTCTCTATTCGTATTACTAGCTTTATGATCATCCATGTACATGTGGTTTGGGATGCCTTACTATTATATGTCTGATGATCATACTTCTTGCTCTTTGTATAATTGCTGTTGATTGAGATACCTAGGATTGTTAAACCTAGGATTGACTGATGGCTTGTAAGTAACCCCTATGTCTTGACAGTTTATACGTGATTTCAGAGTACTGGCGTACTTTAGTATTACGTAGCTGGTATTGTCCGTCCCTACTTGCCAGTATTCTGGTTCTGGGGCGTAACACGAAGCATAACTCTATCTCCAACATTATCCCAAAATAGTGGTGTACGGCATCGTCGTCTATATAGTGCCTCGAATGGAGACATACCGATACTGGCTTGGTTGCTATTGTTGTATGAAAACTCTACCAAGTGAAGATGACTCTCCCATGATCCGCCGAAGTCCAGTACACAAGTCCTCAACATGACCTCGAGCGTTTGAATCGTCCTCTCGGACTGTCCATTGGTCTGTGGATGGTATGCTGTACTGAACTTGAGTCGACTGCCCAATCCCTCCTGCAAGCTCCTCCAGTAATGGGATATCAATCTGCTGTCCCGGTCTGATACGATGCTCACCGGTACTCCGTGCAAGCAAACTATCTGCTGCATGTATAGCTCAGCCAACTTCTGTTTGGAGAGCCCCACCTTGAAGGGTATGAAATGAGCACACTTCGTCAGCCTGTCAACGATAACCTATATGGCGTCCTTTCCTCCTTGGGAACGAGAAAGCCCTGAGACAAAGTCCATCGTAATGTGTTCCCACTTCCACTCGGAAATGGGTAATGGCTGCAACAGACCAGCTGGCCTCTGACGCTCTGTCTTGACCTGCTGACAAAATATGCACCTCTAAATAAAGCGTGATACATCTCTCTTCATTACGTGCCACCAAAAATGTTCCCGCAAGTCATGGTACATCTTGTTGGCACCGGGGTGAATAGAATATTGCGATGGTGCACCTCCTGCAAGATCGCCTCTATCAGCTCACCCTTCGGCACGCATAACCGGTTGCCGTGCCTCAACGATCCATCCTCTGCTATGGTGAACTCATCAAGTAATCCAGCTAAAGCCTGAACTCTGAGTCTGTGGAGGCTCTCATCTGTAGACTGAGTCTCCTGGATCTGCTCCATCAGACCTGACTGAATATCTAGTGCTATCATCTGTATCACTGATCCTGGCTAAATCATCTCAATACCGAGCTTCTCCAGATCTTCTGACAAATGTCGATCTATCATTAGATACCATGCCATCGGATGCCTGCTCAGCGCATCCACTACCACGTTTGCCTTTCCGGGGTGATACTACAAGTTGATGTCGAAGTCCTTCATCAACTCCAACCATCTTCTCTGCCTCATGTTCAGCTCCTTCTGTGTGAATAAATACTTCAAGATCTTGTGGTCAGTAAAGATTTTACTCGCTCTCCGTATAAGTAGTATTTCCACAACTTGAGTGCAAAGATCACAGCAGCTAACTCTAGGTCGTGGGTAGGATAGTTCCATTCATGAGTCCGTAATTGCCTAGATGCATAAGCAATCACTTTTCCATACTGCTGCAGAACACATCCTAGCCCTTTACCCGAAGCATCGCTGTAAATGGTGAAACCTCCAGATCTTGAAGGTAATGTCAGAACTGGAGCGGTCATCAATCTCCTCTTCAGCTCCTCAAATGCTGTTTGGCAGTCCTCTGACCAGATGTACTCTGCGTCCTTCCACGTCAGCTTCGTCATAGGTTCAGCTATTCTAGGAAAGTACTGGACAAACTTTCTGTAATAGCCTGCTAATCCCAAAAAACTCATGATCTCTGAAACTGATGTCGGAGCCTTCCATGTCTCGACGGCAATAATCTTTCTGTGGTCCACTGAGATCCCCTCTCCAGTGATCACGTGACTGAGAAACTCCACTTGGTCGAGAAAGAACTCGCACTTCGACAATTTAGCATACAACCTCTTCTTCCTCAGAATCTCCAGAACTGTCCGCAAGTGTTCTTCGTGCTCTTCCGGCGTCTTCGAGTATATCAGGATGTCGTCGATAAATATTATAACGAATTTATCCAGATACTGGTGAAATGTCTTATTCATCAAGTTCATAAAGACAGCTGGCACATTTGTGAACCAAATGGCATCACCAAAAACTCGTACTGCCCATACTTCGTGTTGAACGTAGTCTTCTGGATGTCTTCAGCTCTGACCTTCATCTGGTGGTAACTTGATCTCAAGTCTATCCTGGAGAACACCTTTGCCCCACTCAACTGGTCGAACAAATCATTTATCCGAGGTAGAGGATATTTGTTTTTAATGGTGATGGCATTCAATGCCCGGTAGTCAATGCACAACCGGACTGTACCATCCTTCTTCGGTACAAAGAGTACTGGTGCTCTGAGTCGGAAGTGGCGGTCCTCTAGATGGTGGTCCAGTACCTGGTGCTCTCCCCGCTAGCGGGCATCCTCAAAGCTGGTGGATGGTAGACCCGCATGCTAGGTACTGGTTCAACTTCTTCTTGCAGACGGAGTGGTCGTGCCCTGGCCTCTTACAAAATGAGCATGAGACACTCCTCTGCTGCTGCTGCCCTGGAGCTCTAGCAAGTAGTGCCTGAGGGTGCTGATGCTGTGCTGGAGAGCGCTAAGCCTGCTGGTGCTGAGCAGGTGCCTTCGGCTGGAAAGCCTAGCGCTTGGATGGCCCGTCATGGTGTCCGGTAGCTGGCCTCTTATAAGATAGAAGGCGCTCCTCTATACTCCGAGCTAGCTCAAGAATCAAATAGTAGTCGGTAGTTCCGTTCACCACCAGTAATATGCCGATGTCAGGGATCAGACCATGGAAAAATCTACGTGCCATCTCCTCCGGGTCTGAAATCAGGCTAAGGGCGAAACAGCTCAAACGACTAAACTCCGTCGCATACTCGTCAACGGAACGGTTCCCCTGCTGGAGGCTCTGGAATTGTAGCTCCATAGCTATTCTAGCGGTAGTCGAGAAGAATTTATTCTTGAACTGGGTCTTGAACTGACCCCATATGGCTCCCCCTCTCGTAAATAGTGGCTCATTCCTGAACTAAACTCCTGCTAAGTCTGTCAGCAGAAACCCCGCTGCTTCGACCTGAAGGTCACCCGGCAACCTAGCTTCGAGGAGCTTCCTCTCTACTGAGTCCAACCAGTCATCTGCGATTATGATGCCCTCAGTCCCCATGAACTCTTTGGGGTTCAAGCTCATGAAGTCCTTGATATTCCCCGCTCTCGATCATGGCTCTACCGGTAGTGGGATCATGGTACGCTCCTCAGAGCGCTCCATGCTCTGGCAAAGTAAGGTGGTATGCTCTTGATGGGTTGTGAGGAACCCCCTGGATCAGAGTGAGTAGCTGGTTCCCGTCAAGAGTAACGGAAGCCTGGGTAGGTATAATAACAGGTGGTGGTAGGAGTATCAGGTCCTGCTGGGACTGTGAGGTAGGAGGTGGTGGAGGCATCTGGGTTGGTAGATTTATGGAGTGGGGGTGTATGGTAGGTGGAGGTGGAAGTGCTCCGGTCAATTGGTCGACCGGCTGGATAGGAAGTGTGCCATTTTCAGGTGGGGCATACTGAGATGAGCGTGTGAGCACCATCTAATAGAAAATAAAAAAACTTATAAGAACTCTAAGTAAACAAATCACAAATAAACAAAAAGCCTAATTTTATAATAATGGTCCTATGTTGTGATGTGTTTTCTATGTTGCCATCCCAGTAATCCTTTAGGTGTTCTAAATGTTATTCCTAGTGTTATCTAGTTATCTTAAGTTCCTAATTGTAAGCATGCTTGGTACAATGATGTAACAAAATAACTTGTCTAGATCTGCATGGGCTACCACTAAAAATATGTCACGACCCGCTACCCAAATTGTTGGGCCGGGCCGAACCATGTCCAGCCTACGCTTGGGATAAAGCGTAGTAAGCCGTTCTTAAAAATAAACGATACAATATCAAAGTGTGTTAACAGTTCCATTTGTCATATTGAAGTAAATTATCACAATCACAAAATCGTCTAGCATACAAATATGTTCCAAATATATGGCAAAAATATAAAACTGGATACAGGTCCAGTAACAAAATACATAGTCTAGACAGTCCTGCTCTCTAAGTCCAGATCGACTAAAATAACAAACCAGACGAGTTTTCCTGCAGGTACATCCTCGTGGGGTAAAGCCTGATCCTCGATGGTGACCCCATAATAGGAATCACATAGCAACTTTTCGATAAGTATACCTACAACGTTATCCTGTCAGGAAGGGAGCAAGTACCGATTCTATAAACTAAAT
>JANAVB010029620.1:11075120-11077620 GCA_029216955.1 Iris pallida
ACTTCTATTTTATTAATATGAAGGCGAAGCTGAGGCAAGTTCACCGAAGCCACCCACCTGAGCGAGGAGTCGCCTCGACCGAGCGGGTCTTCAAGCAGCCGTTGTATGACTAAGTTTGAACGTCGTTGGCATTTCGATTCCTCCGATTGAGCTAAGCGGGATGGGGCATTACAACAATCTCATGGGCTATGTTCCGCAAGGCCTTCGAAGCCGAGTACTTACATAAGGGGATCCACCAGGCGAAGGAGAACGAGTTCATGCATCAGAAATATGGAAACATGATGGTACGCAAGTATACTGCAGAATACAACAAGTTGGCTCGATTTGCGGGTGTCTACCTGCCAACGGTGGCGAGTCGAGCACGGAGATTAGAAGTAGGCCAGAGGCCTTCCATTTCTTCTCATATGATGGTGCCTAAGTAACAAAGAATGGGCGAGTCACTCAACCACGCCCTTCGTCTTGAGCCTCTATGCGAGACTCGTCTCACAGTATCGATATTTATATACGGATACGTATTTTACAGTGTATTTCATATTTTTTTGGTTTTTGGAACACTTTAAATTTTTCTCAACTTATAGATTTTCTCCTTGACCGTCATATCACCAGTATACTGGTGTATACCAATAACATACCGTCCGGACAAATATTCCATATTTTAGATATTTTTGATTTCAGATATTTTTATGAATAGTGTTTCTGATATTTTCATGAATAGTACTTTAGATATTTTAAAGAATAGTGTTCAGATATTTTCCTAAATTGTGCAGATGCACCCTTTTACCTAATGGATATTTGGTTTTGTTTGAATGGCCATGATTGACTTAGATTTTGACATGGATCACCATCCAATGGTCAAAGTTAATTCCCACTTCTATATATACCCTTTTACTTTCTCTCTCTTCTTTATTTTCATTCTTTTACTCTCTCTTCATTTCTTCTTCTCTTCTGTCCCCTTTAGAGCTTGCCAAGAGCTTGGCCTTGAGGCTTGGGTGTGATGTCTAACCCCCTCTAGGAGGAGGAGTAGAAGATTAGGCTTGGAGCTTAACCTAGGCAAGTACATCTTGCTAAATTCATGAACAATATTGTTTTGTTGTCATTTTTATTTTTTTGGTATTAAATGCTTAGAATTGTTCTAAACTCATTTTGTTAAGAATGTTTTCCTTGTGATTCTTATCTATATGCATGTTTCTAAATTTGGTTAGAACTAGGATTTGATTTTCTGTTAAAATCCAATATTGACTTAGTAGAAAACTCGGTATCAAGAGTGATACTGGTGTTACCATCATAGAACCTGGTCACATATACATATATGAGTCCCTCACCAAGCTTGTATACATAGATTTTGAGTTTGGTGGAAATCGAAACCCGTTTTGGTTTCCCAAAAACCTATTTTTGGAGTATTTTGAGGTATTGATCTATCAAATCTTTGAATTTGTGAAAACTAATACTCCCATGTTATAGGGAATTAAATTTCAGGAAATTTTGACTTTTGAAAATCTGAATTTTGATTTAAAACGAAGTTTTTATGGCCGAAACAAGTTTTGAGTTTTCAAGAATCAACTTTCTGTGACGGTTTGGAAAATCCACGAAAATCAGCCGAAAAATTAAAACTTGTACCACTAAACTTGCTGTGACACTTCGAAAAATCCGTCGGTAATCCGTCGGATGATCCGACTAGGCTGTTTTTGTCTGTTTTTGCCCGTTTCTGTCCGTTTTTGTCTGTTTTTGATATTTTCTTCGATTGTAATGAATTCTTAACACGATTAGATGACCTTGTATACTTACAGAATGATTTTACACCCTATATACATTTGACACTAGCTTATGTTTATATGTTCTCTATACTCACTATGTATTGCTATGCCCTTTCAGATTTATTGTACTTTATAGTCTATGCCATGTCCAATATTTACTTGATAGTGACCCGTCGTGGTGCACTCGTGAACATGTCTTTTACTAGCTTGCATGATAGTGGCTTGTCATGGCGCACTCTTGATTCCAGTACGTGTCTAGCTCCTTGATAGTGGCTCGTCGTAGCGTACTCTTGCCTTGATATTGTCATGTCTTTTTGTGGCTTGTTGTAGTGCACAATCTTGCTTGTCTTGCCTAGTCTTGTATGGCTCATGTCTAGGATGGATTTTGCAGAATGCCACACCCAGAATCCTAATGAAAATGTTAGGAACTATAAAACTAGCTTGATTATCTAGATTATTGGGAGGTGAGGATTTTCCAGTTACCTGTTGCCCCTTTGGTCTTGGTCTTATATATATATACATAGGATTTGGAGCTATCTGTCATGATGAGCACTCTTCCAGCACACCATCGAGTGGGATACTTCTCTAGGATACATGTATCTTACTACAGTGTGTCTGCTATACTTGTTTTTCTTTTTGCTTGGATAATTCAGGTAGCAGCAGGCAGATAATTGGAATCGGATTTCTCAAACTTGCATATGTTAGTAATTAGGATTATGACAGCCCTAGTTAGCTAAAGTATCAAG